>APFE030049947.1:8917-96417 GCA_000404065.3 Pinus taeda | reverse complement strand
TTACTCTTCTTGTTGCTCCTGCAAATTTACAAGCAAGGAAAGAATAATGGTAAAAGGTAAGGTGATGGGAAAGCTCTTAATGTCGAAATGATATATCACCCTATGTGAAATAACCTTTTGATCAGATCTAAATATTATCTCATAAATGACCACCAACTAACCATTAAATTGGCATTAATGTCCATAACTTGGTATCAGATTACGAGAAATGCTTTATTGAATGATGAGCCCTGCAGATCTGTGATAAAGCGATTTTGCAATTTTCTTCACAATATCGTAGATCGCAATATCGCTAATCCATTTATTAACAATCATTCATTACCTTATGATTCTGTGAGATGCAATTTGCGAGATGCCTTATCGCATATCGACGGATCAGATGTTTTACTTAGGTGATACTCGAGGCGTATAAAATCTGCGATGCACGATGGATTTTCAAGGTGCGTGATCTCGCATCGCGTTTTCGCAATTTCGGATAGCTTGTTTATAGGATATTCCCCATTACCCTTTGCGATGCGATGATTTATTGTTAAGAGAACGATTTTATTCGCAACTTATCATAAAACTTAGTTTTTTTGGGTTTTGCGGGTGTTTTCCTATGTTTATGATAGCATGTTTTATTCAAAAGGAAACATAAGTGCTAGTTTTTTTTTTTTAGAAGGGTCCCCATTTATTTAGCTTTATTGCTAGAATTAAATAAAAAGGGGGGTTGTTGCTGGCCACAACAATTGGCGATTCATTAGGAAGAACCAATTATCTTTGATTATCTTTTGAATTTTCTAAACTTCCAAAACAGAAATGTTTTCTGGAAAATCAAACTTTATTATAGAAATATAAAGTGCATCATGCTTTCAGCTATTAATGGTAGTTTGTTTCTTCTATGTTTACTTTGATTATTCACTTCGTAAATCTATTCATCGTATTTACATCAGCCACTACTTAGTTTATAAAGATAAAAACAAAGGCTTCTCTGTAGATCAATTTTAAGTATGCTCATTTGTCATAGGTAGAGCCTCTGCTGCCAGCAGGCGTTCATAGCCTCAACAGGGTTACCTGTTACCCAACAATGATCTTGTATCCTGCTTGGAGAAATATATAATTTTCAAAGATAAATCCATATCCACACTTGTTGTTTTTTGTTTCTTAAAGAAAAATGTCTTGGTTTGGTAGCCAAATTATGACAGTGCCATTCACTTTATTTATAACTTTGCTAAACAAGTTGGCTCGTGATGAGACCCCTTGTCTTTTGATTGCAACAATATTGAGTCATTTCCCTGTTTTGGTATGTAGTTTTGGCAATGTTAGCAAGTCATAATATCTACAATCATGATAAGTTGGCTCATGATGAGACCTCTTATTCTTTAAGCTTATAGTGTATCATTGGATTATTCCTTCCCTAGGTTGGGGGGAAGTCATTGGTTCCTTAATAATAGCTCTAGACAACAATTGTAGAGTTTTTGGAAAGAGATTTTCTACAAAGAATCTTAGTTTTGTTATTGATGCTTTTCATTGACTCATATAAAATAAATTCTGACTAAAGGTTGTTTTGCATCAAAATTTGTAAGGCTGAAACTAGTAACATTTTCAGGCTTATAGAATTTGACTGTATGTTAATAATTATCGATTTTCCAAATCAATTCTATTTATACAAGTGAAAAAACAAAATCTAAAAAGAAATACTAATCTTTTTCGTGAATTGCCAAAGTTTAACCATTTACAGCCTATTTTATTATCAAAATAAATCTATAAATACTAATTTACAAAAATAGAAGATTTTATCTTCTATGGAAAGTATTTTTTGAGAAATTTCCCATTAACAGGTAAAGGTTCTCTTTTCCCTGCTAAATCTTGCAACATGAAAGTGGATGGACCTATGATTTCTACAATTTGGAATGGGCCAAGCCACATTTGTTCGAATTTAGAATGTTTGCCTTTTTCTTCGTGAGCCTTGTCCCATTTCAAAACTAGATCTCCAATTTGAAAATCTTTCTTAGATACCATACTTGAATCAAAGGAAGCCTTTGCTAATGCTTGATGATCTGCAGTTGTCTTAGTTGTAGAGATGAAGTTGGTGTTTCATCAATAAATTGAACTAAGGCAAAAGAAGGAATTGTTAGATGAGTCGGGAGAACTACTTCTTTCCCATAAACTAAATTAAAGGGAGAAGTGCTAATGGAAGCCTTTTGGGTTATTCGGTCTACCCACAAAGCATACATAAAAAATTTGTGCCAATTTCTATGATTCTGATCGATGGTTCACTTAATGATTCTGATTAAGTTTTTATTCATTGCTCGGCCAACCCATTCCCTTGTGGGTAATAATTGGTAGAGTATTTAAGCTTAAAACCTCTTTTAAGTGCAAATTCAGTCATAGAATTGCCAGAAAAATATGATGCATTATCAAACATTAAAGTAGAGGGTAAACCAAACTTGGTGATTAAGAACTGATCTATGAAATCAATGATGTGTTTAGCATTAGCTGTCTTGAAAGGAACTACTTCTACCCATTTAGTAAAATAATATGTAGCTGTAAGGATATACCTATGCTATTTAGAAGAGTGAGGAATGATCTCACCTATTATATCCAATCCCCACTGATCAAAAGGTTGATCAATATTGACTATTTGCAAAGGAAATGATGGTTTCTTTTGTCTCTCGGCAATAGTTTGACAAATTTTGCATTTCCTTACATAGCTATGCGCATCTTTAAATAATGTAGGCCAATAGTATCCTGCATGAAAATTTTATGTGTTGTAGCATCTCTTGCATAATGTCCACCTGCTAGTCCATCATGGAGTTCCTGCAACACCTTTTCAGCTTCAGATTTCTCAAGACATCGAAGGAGAACAAAATTATAATTCATCCTAAAGAGTACGTCATTTACGAGTTGGTATTGCTTAGCATTCAATCTTAGAGCTCTTTTCTTTGTATAATCCAAATTTGAAGGAGCATATCCATTCTTTAGATAAAATATGATATTAGCATATCTCGATTCAATATCATTTAGGCTTACCTCATACATTGGTACCTCTTGATTTGGAGATGATATTTCAGAAATAAGCGAAGCTCCAGCCAACATCTTGCAAAAGCCTTGTCCTTTTACAATATTTGCTGGTGTGATCTCGGCATCGTGTTCTTGTAAGGTAGTAACCAAATTTTCTCTTTTTTCACCCACGTCTTTCTGTACTAAGATATTTCTTACCACTGGAAATGACACTATGATCTTTGTATGGGTTTTAAGAAGAAAGGGTCTAAAATATTTGATCTCTTTGAAAACAGCATAAGCCTGTTTCTCAAAGTCAGAATAATTTAATTCAGCCCCTTTCAAATTTGAACTAAAAAAGGCAATTGGAGCTGTCGCCTTGTCTTCATTGGCTTGAGTGAGTATCACATCATATGATTTATTAGAGGAAAATTTATACAAAATAAAAGGATCGAAAAATTTGGAGTCGCTAAGGAAGGGGGAATTAATAATCCTTGCTTGATCAAATTGAACGCTTGATATTCCTCTTGGCCCCATTTGAAGAGTGAATTCTTCTTTATCATTGCTTGTAATGGTGACATAATCCTCGAGAAATCTAGAACAAATCTTTTGACAAAATTAATCTGGTTAAGGAAGGATTGCATGGCTTTCTTATTATGTGGTAAGGATATTTTGGAAATCTCCTTAATTCTATCGGGATCAATATGGATTCCAGATTTTGACACTATAAATCCAAGAAGTTTTCCTTCACTTAATGGAGAAAAGGAATTTTTTGGATTAAGTGAAACCCCGTACCTTTGGAAACATTGGAAGATTTGTTTTAAGTCTCTAAGGTAATTACCACATTTTTTTGAATATATTGTTATGTCATCCAAGTAAATCACCACTGATTTGTTTACTAATCCCTTAAATGTGATGTCCATGGCCCTTTGAAATGTAGCGCTAGCGTTAATCAGAACAAACAAAATCTTTTGATATGCATAAGTACTCCATTTGGTTCTGAACGTGGTTTTTAGCTGATCGTCAGGATGGACCAGAACCTAGTTATAGCCGGTGAAACCATCTAAAAAGGACATTAATTCTGATCCTGCAACGGCTTGCAATATTTGTTCCATGGGAGGCAGGGGAAAATTATCATTTTGGTAGGCTTTGTTAAGATTTCGAAAGTCAATACAAATTCTAATATTTCCGTACTTCTTTCTGATGGGAACCATATTGGAAACCCATCTAGAGTGTCGGACGGGAGAAATAATTTTGTCTTTCAATAATTTATTGAGCTCTTATTTAATTTGACTTTCCATATTAGGATGGATCTTCCTCAGCTTTTGCTAGATAGGTTTTTCATCAGCTATCATTGGGATAGTATGCTGAATAATCGAAGTGTCGTAAGTCTTAAGTTCATCATAGTTCCAAGCAAAGACACTTTTGTATCGTTTCAGGAGATGAACATAGGCTAATTTTTCTTCTGGGGCTAGGCCAAGACCTAGGTTGATATTCTGTGGCTTGGTATCCATTCCTATATTTACTAATTCATAGTTTAGAGTTGAACTTTGAAGTTTTGAATTGGTAGCTCTCTTAAATCAATCTTTCAAATCATATAAATCTTCCAAATTGACTACATATTTTGGTATAGCATTATTAATTCTTTCTTGTTGTAACTATTTGTCATGTTGGTCCTCATCAATTATTTGATTAGTATAAGATCCTTCCGATGTTAGGAAACTTACAATATCAAGATCATCATTGAAAATTCTCCAATTTGTAACATTATCAGGGATAGAGGGTCTAAAGATCAATTCGATTGAGAATCTGTTTGGGTTATATACTTCTGAGGGGATGAGCTTGGAGGCTACATTAGTCAGGAGGTTAGTACTAGCATTTTGGAGTCTAGAAATAGATGAAATATTAAATGCTATAAAATGTTTAGTCAGATCTTGCACCAAAGATTGATAATGTTTCAAATGACCTGATAGACAATGTATAGTATTCCGTACTTGTCTGATAACAATATCAGAGTCTCCAAAGACTTGTAGATACTTTATATTTAATCCAATTTCCTTGTATAGTCCTTGGACTAGAGCTTCATATTTTGCAGTGTTGTTTGTGCAATCAAGCTCGAGTCTACATGTTAGCATAGTTTTGTTTCCCTCTAGACTAACTAATACACATCCTGCTCCTGCTCCATCATTAGACTTCGAGCCATCAAAAAATAATTTCCAAAATAAAGATTTATTTATAGGACTATCTATAAAATTAATGCATATAGAACTATCTGTTTGAGAAAAGTTTTCTACTTGAGACAGAATAGAATGTTCTAAGTAAGGTGAAGTATGAGCATTGTAATTTCCTAAGAAAGAGTCAATAGAATAGTTTCCAATTATATTGTTGCTGTATGCTACTGGTTCATTTTCTCCTTCCAATTCCATCACTATGTGTTTTTGGTGTCTTTCAAGCTCAACCTTTATCTGATTCGGTTTACCATTGTAAGGGAGCCACATATGTGACTAGTTGGTCGCAAAGTATCCATGAAGCTTTTTAGACCAATCCCTACTAAGAATTAAGCCATAAAATTTGGGAATGTCTGCAACTAAAATATCAATGACTTGACATACCTTTGGATTAGATGATAGCCTTATGGTAACTTGATTTAGCTCTCTGATTACTTCAACTTGTGATCGATCCAGTTGAACTATGCATACTGCAGATTTTTGTGGTTGGACGTTTAACTTTGCACATATCATTTTAGCTAAAATATTAGGTGAGGCTCTTGAATATACCAAACAATTATGCAAGTTTTTATTAAAAATTTCGTAAGTAAGAAGGAATGGGGGAGTATGGGATTTTGACCTACCTCTGATTAAGGCAATATCATTTGGATCAACTTTATTTGTCGTATTAGTTGGAGGTCTTCCCATCTCATGAGAAGCTTGCGATATTACAGCGACAGGAAGAGGTGCAACTAGTATTGCATGTAACTCTTTCAAAAATAGCTTCTGTTGATGTTTAAATTTGCTCCATTCATGAAAAGTAATGTTAGCCCTAGTATTCTTCATATCTTCAACAATATTATACTCCACCTCATCAGAAACAATCAGTGTTTTAGATGGAGTTGAAGGATCGGATTGGACTGGTCTTGTTTGAGTTGCTTTGGGTGATGACTTCTTACCTGCGACTTTATCTTTAGATGTTGAGCTTGCACTCTTCTGTTTAGGACTAGGTTGTGGAGGATCGAGTTGATTTCTTCTTCTGGTACTAACTAGTAATACCTCTTGATCCTCTTCGTCTGGAAGAATGAAGTCCCACATTCCCTGTACTTCTACAACTTCATCTTCATCGGTAGGTTCCTAATTAGAAACTTCCTCTTCCTCTTCTTCTAATTCTGCATTTGTTATAGCATTGGGTGGCTTTGAATCAGTTCAAGAATTTTTCCTATAAGACCTGTAGGGATTTTTTTGAAGAAGTCTCTGCTATTTGTTTCTTAATGTCAACCATTTCGTTAGACATGGTTTTTAGGACTTTCTGCAATCCTTCTAAACTAAATGGGTATTTTGGCTACTTTTTCTTATGATCATCTCTAAAAGTAACTTTCTTATATTTTCTTTCATCAACAACATTTTTCTTTTCTAAAGCTAAGATACGTTTCTCTACCGCTATAGCTTCCTTCATGTTTTCAGCTAAGGTTGCCTTGGTAGCCCTGTCAACAAAAATAGCTATGTTCGATGGTAAAGCAGATATGTACCATTCACTTTGAACTTCTTTGCTAGGCTTAGAAGCGGTCGGAATTTTATTCAAAAGCTTGTTGAAACATGAGATAAAATCTTTGATAAGTTCCCTTGATTCAGCCTTTAGATTTGATAGATCATTGATTAGTGTTGTTGTAGATCTGTCATCACCAAACTTAGTTGAGAATTTTTCTTGGAAAATGTCCCAACTAGTGATGGATCTTGATGGTAATGAAAAATACCAGGATCTGGCTTCTCCTTGTAATGTATAAGGAAAGAGTTGGACAATAGCATCTTCATTAGTAACACCATTTAAATTTATTGATAACATAAAGTTGTTAATGTGTTCTTCTGCTAGCATGCCTACTTCAGGATTAAACTTAGTCATCCATTTTTCAAGATGGGCCGGTAACTGACTTAAGGGGTTAGGCATTAATATTTCCCCTGGGTTATTCCATGGGGTTTGGTCCATCATTGAACTACTAACAGAGGAAAGCGCGGACGAAGTTCCTTGTGGAAGGGATGAGGATGTTAAAGTTCCAGTACTCTTATGGAAAAAAAATTGAAGTGGAGGGGTGGATGGTTGACTTTGCAATGGAGAAGTTGGAATGGATGTTGATGATGAAAGACTCTCACTATCACACCCTTGAGGTGATTTCCTTACTCTTTTCCTTTTAGGTAGAGGTAATTCAGTTGGTTCAATACCAAACATTTCACTCTACAATTTGGTTAAAGGATGAGAAGGATTGTATTGCGAAGCCACACTACCTTGAGATATTTCAAACTTTTGAGGTGATATGGAGAATCCTTGAAGTTTATGAATCAAAGATTCAACTTCAGGAGGTTCGATAGTAGATTTGTCTGAAATGTTTGGGTTAGTGGCAGTGGTTGTTGTTTTCTTAACTTCTCACTTAGGATTTAAAGATTTGGAATGCGATGGAGAAGTCGGGGGAGGGGTTGAGGGCGATTTACTCTCAGAATGGTATTTAGATTTGGATTTACTAGCCATTCATAGTTCGTGGCCCTCCTTCTAGCGCCAAATATGTTGAAGCCCTGAAAATAGGGTCTACAACAAGGGGGATACCCACCCGGTCCAGACCTTGAAAGCAGATCCTTTTCCATTTGGGATGGTGGGTCTAACTAGGGATAATGGGACCAGTTTCCCAATTTGTGTGTGTTGAAAAGAATAGATATTTCTATTTTCTAAAGATTTCTAAGTAAAATGCTTTTAATCTAAGTCTAATCTAAAAATGCAATTGTATTCTAATGAACAAAAATATTTAAGTCTAAAACTAACCTAGGATTCAACTTTTCACTTATGCAATCTAGAATGATTTCGAACAACAATTGGTAATAAAGATCATTCAATCACTATAAGAAAAGAATTCGATAAAAATGAATTGTTTCGTATAAAAAGTTAGTTGAAACAATTGTGAGAAGCATATCGCATAATAAGTCACTCATATATTGAGCATAAACAGAATAGTCATTACCATTCAAAAGTGCCAAATAATAACTCAAACATTCAAGCTTTCATATATAAATAACTGAGCATAAAATATTACTTTGACACATAACCAGAAACCATTAAGAGATAAAAGTACCATTGATAACAAGTTCTACTCATGAGCTTCAACAATATAGATTTATCTCTTCCTAACTCAACATCTACTAAGAGCACAAAAGTGTATTTCAGTAGCGGATATTAAACACAGATATCAATAAATCTCCTTCCATTCATTCATCAAAACCTCCTCTGAGGGTGCAAAAGTGCATGTTCTGAGGAAATGATTTTGACAAATTTTAGGACCCCTCTCTAAATTCATGAGAGGGGTTAAAATACTACTTCCTAAATACTAAAAATAGTTTATTACAATAGTATAGGGGGAGGTTTAAATGACCGTCCTCATCTAAGGAAAACATTAATCAAAATTAAATCTAAAACTGAATCTGGAAATTAACTATCTATGTATCTGTTCTCTGTGGTCGGAAGCATTCAGCATCTACTTGAGGAGGTTCGGCTGGTCGACCTCCGATTTTAGTTGCCTTGCGAAAATAGAATCAGCAAGTGCTGGTGCTGCCTTCTCGACAGAGTTCATGAGGCATTTGACAGTCATGCATTGACTGTGTGGTTTAACCAAGTACTGCCAGTAAGTATCTCAGTTTAACTTGGTTAACTTCTTGATAGAATTTGCCTTTTCCTTAGCTTTTTGTCTCCAGAATATCTGCAGTTGCTGTGCCTTTGGGAGGAACCTAGGAGCGGTCTCTAATATGAGGTTTGCTCTATGAAGGTTTTCATTGACACAGTCAATGATGTTGTTTGCCGCTGTAGCGGCTTCTTCTGCTTCCACGCGTTGAGCTCTGAATGGAATCACTAAGTTTCATCCAACTTCGCTTACTGCTCAAGGGTTTACCTGTTAAATATTGTCAGTTTTAGAGTGTGGGTCTCACTTTTAGCCTTCAGTGCTTTTCTCCGTGGTTTTCTAACTTATAGGGGACTGAACGCTTGGGGGCTTTCCTTCTTGAGGGGTTTTGCCCAACGATGCGTGATTAGCGCATCGAAAACTCCTTTATTTTTCTGATCCGGGCTTTCTAGGTGTTATTTTTGCCTTCTTCGCAGTTTTTGACGAGCCTTGGTTAGCACGCTTTGCCCTTTTTCAATGGTTCTTCCCTTACAAACTAGTTTTTTGGTGCATTTTGCCAACTTTTCATTTTCTTTGGTGAACTTCTCCATGAACTACTTGTTGTAGGTTGCCTGTGGCTCTGGTAGATGATACATAAGCCTTAAATCTTGTGCAGTGAATGACCCAATGAGGTCTTGGCCTCGAGTCTTGAATTGTTTGTTTGTTATATCAACATTGTCTAGTACCCACTTGA
This sequence comes from Pinus taeda, assembly GCA_000404065.3. Lineage (NCBI taxonomy): Eukaryota > Viridiplantae > Streptophyta > Pinopsida > Pinales > Pinaceae > Pinus > Pinus taeda. Next base: position 86,836 of record APFE030049947.1, on the reverse strand, counting down.
CCATGTCCGTGCATAGAAGAATCTTCGGTCTTGCTGCTATCTGGTGCAAGAATGAACATGCAAGTTCAGTAATTGACCTCTTAGATGACCCGCATGAGTCTGTTGTTGCTTTAACCTCCATAATCTTGGGATTTTATTCTTCGAGTAAACTATAATGCCTTCCCAAGTAGTTATGTCAGCATCTTTGTTATAGCTGGTGTCTGTGTATAAGGGCATCATTTCTTTGTCTTCTGTAACTAGAGCTTTTCCCTTTTTTCCCATTACATTCTGCACACTGCTGCGTATATTACTCTTCTTGCCGCTCCTGCAAATTTACAAGCAAGGAAAGAATAATGGTAAAAGGTAAGGTGACGGAAAATCTCTTAATGTTGAAATGATATATCACCCTATGTGAAATAACCTTTTGATCAGATCTAAATCTTATCTCATAAATGATCACCAACTAACCATTAAATTGACATTAATGTCCATAACTTGGTATCAGATTACGAGAAATTCTTTATTGAATGATGAGCCCTGCAGATCTGCGATAAAGTGATTTTGCAATTTGCTTCGCAATATCGCAGATCATAATATCGCTAATCTATTTGTTACAATCATTCATTACCTTATGATTATGCGAGATGTGATTTGCGAGATGCCTTATTGCATATCGCCGGATCAGGATGTTTTTCCTTAGGTGATACTTGTGGCGTATAAAATCTGCGATGCGCAATGGATTTTCAAGGCGCACAATCTCGCATCACATTTTTGCAATTTTAGATAGCTTGTTTATATGATATTCCCCATTACCGTTTGCAATGCGATGTTTTATTGTTAACAGAACGATTTTATTCGGAATTATCATAAAACTTAGTTTTTTTGGGTTTTGCGGGTGTTTTCCTAAGTTTATGATAGCATGTTTTATTCAAAGGGAAACATAAGTGCTAGTTTTTATTTTTTAGAAGGGTCCCCATTTATTTAGCTTTATTACTAGAACTAAATAAAAAGGGGGGTTGTTGCTAGCCACAACAGGGCCACCTTTGGTGGACCCAGCCCATATCCCCCAACCTTAACCATGTGTCATGTAAGGATTGCAAGGCTGGAGGGAATTGAACCTACTCAACCCATGTGGGCTAGCCCCCACCAGGCGGCTTCATGTAATTCACCACCACCAAAATGGTACCAATGTACCAACAAAACTTTAATGCAGCAACCAAATCGCCCCATTAAAATGTGCAGCACACCAAATGAAATATGAATGTCATGGGGGCGGGCTGCCCAATGCAGACCCGACCCCCAAACATGCATGAAGAGTTTATTAAAACAAAAAAAATACAAAAAAAAGGTTAAACATGGAGGAGGCGGGGTTTGACCACCCAATCTCCTCAACCAAATAAAGAGATCTTAACCAATGTGCCAACCAACCCACATGAATATCTACCCAGAAGTTGATATAAACCTTCATTTTCACTAGTGCACTAAGGGAGATGGAGGAACAAGGAGTGGGCATGAAAAACAAGGCAAAGTTAATTTTGTAATTAATTTTTATGTAGGTGGAACCATGACTGAGCAAAATTTCCAAGAGGGTGAAATTTTTGCAGTGTCCAAATTGGAAAAACTTTATGTCAAGCTTGCACCTCTCTGCGACACGAACCCGATGACACAGTCAGTTTCCTTATCTGAGCAGTAGATTGTAGAGGACCCAGAGGAGGGAATATTTGAGGAATCTAAGGGGAATCTAAAAGATTCCTTGAGCCCCAGATTATCACTTTCTTAGAATTCAAAATTTTGACAGTCGATTCTACACTACTCGACGCCACAAATCTGATGGTGCATTAAAATTTTCCATTTGATCATTTCATTTTTCAGCCACTTTTCTAACTGGAATGCAGGTGTCAGCATTCATGTACGAGTAGTCATTTCCATGCGATACGATGCCATGAGATTCAACGTGCGACTAGCTTCAACAGTTTGACATCCTTTTCTTCAGATGGCATCAAGATGTGAGGTATATCCAGTGTACATGTACTTCTTTTTGCTACTCATTGGGCTGTATAGATCCCAGTTTGATGTTTGATGTGGGATCTTGTTTCTTACTTTGCTTCATGATTCCTGCTTGATGTGACGTGAAATCATTTGTGGTATGTACTTGTTGTCATGATTCGTCATGTTTTATTTGAGATCCCTTTGTTGTATGTTGATGGGATACTCATGTTATCACCATATATGGTTGCATTAGATCCCTTTTATGCCATGTTGGTAGGATGCTCATTACCATCATGCATGAGATTGTGTCATACTGATAGGAGTCTTTTGACTGAGAGTTCCTGTAGCGGAACATCTCTTGTAGCTACTCCTACATGAGGGCATTTTCATTGTATGATGGCAACATCAACTCTTATGTACAACATCACTATTGACAACACTTAATGCAACGGCCTAGACCATCTTGACACCAGGGCCTGGAGACGTAGTCCCTCCTAGATGAACTTCGTTATCAACGGATTATGTTTTTATGTTGCTGATGATTGTTGTTATCCTTCTTCTTTACAACATGCACATGTATTCAGTTATGTTCTTTTAAAATTGAAATTTAACACATCACTAAAGTAAAAGGTCTTGGAAGGGTCCTTTGTCACACTCAGAGCTAGATCAAAGTTTAGGTAAAGGCTATGTCATATTCAGTTGGTGTTTCTTGGCTTTATAGATTTGGGGACCAAGCCATTGTCTCGGGTGAATGTTGTAACTTGTGATTTTTAATAAAAGAAAAGGCTTAGTGGTTAATTCCTTTTATAAGTATCTATATGTGTATGATGATATAAATGGTGAATTGATATCTTGCATATAATGCTCAATGTATTTATGAAGGGAATTATGAATTGAAGTAGAAGTAGCAATATGATTTCTTGCACTATTTTAAGGAGTATGATATTTTACCATGTTAAGACTAGATTTGATCAAATAAAAAACCTTGAAGATAGAATAATCAAACAATCATGCATGCCAAAAGACGGTTTAGTAACTGAGAAAGAAATGGAAGATAAAGGAAAATAAATCAATATTTAAGTTCGAGTATGAAGAATCAAGATTATATTATGACCAACCTAATGGTATCTTTTCAATGGAAAGATGAAAAAAACAAAACGTTGTAAGAAATGGAAAAATCATTGATTATGAAAGAAGCTCAATGCAAGAAACCTGAGGAAAAAATTGACAAGTTGGTTAAGGAAGCAAAGGCGAAGGAAAAGGGATAATTCAATGAAATACAAAGATATGAAAAGTTTCTTGATGCAAATTTGAAGGTAGAATCCCTAGGAAAGGTGGATCCTAATAAAGTGAAACTGTTTGAAGCCATGGTTGATGAACTAGAAAAAAATTTAAAGGAAAACAAGCTAGAAAGAGAATAATTAGAAAGGGGGATGAACAATCAAATCAATTAGAAAAACAAAATTATTGAAGGATTGAAGAATATCTCGATGAATAAGGAACAAGAAATTCAATCTTCATGTAAATGCTTGTTAGAGGATACATTGGAAAAAAAGACCCTAATTGAGGCTAAAGAAAATATATGAGACATGATTGATGAGAAAATTTCTCAATTAAGGACATATGTCAATATTTTAGCAAAATGTGAAAAGAAAATAATCTTAAATATGAATATAGAAATTAAGAAATTAACTCCTCCAGTCAAAGAAAGATTAAAAGAGGTTGATTTTATCACTAATCACCTTATCTCTCTAACAGATCAAGAAATAAAAGCACTCATTTTCTCTAACAGGGATGACTATAACATAGTCCTTATGATGATCAAAGAAACTAAGAAGATGATTTAGGAAATTGATGATTAGATTTCTAAAATATTAATAATTTTAAGGCCGAATGGAACTACATACAAATATTTATTATCCCTTCACCCTGAAAAAATACAGGTTGGGTAATTATAAGACAAGGAATATGGGAAGCAATAAAAAAGGTAAAACAAGAATTTAGATCATTCATGTATAATGAGGAAGGATCTATCTCTAGCCAGGGGATTGTTGATTCTTTCCTCAAAGAATTCAATATCCTAACACTCTTAGATAAAATGATACAACAAATTTCAACTACCATGTACTTGTTGAAAATGTAGCAAGAAAATATTTGTTTTACTTTTCCTTAGTAAAATTAGAGAAAATTCAAATTTCCATTTCAGTAGAAATCTTGGAGGTACTTAACTGAGGCCACATGGAACTTGTCACTCAGTTAATTCAGGTTGGGGAAGCTTAAGTTTAGTTCAATATGATTGATTTCAAGTTTGTAGCAATTTGTTTTAGTTAAATTGAGTTATGGTTAGTTAAACTAGTTCTAATTGTTGGAGGAGCTACTAGAGTTCAAGTTATGGAAGTGTCACTTAAACTACACTCAGTGATCAACTAGTTAACTAACTAATTAGAAGAAAATAACTAATGCATGAAGAGAATTCGAGTTACCCATTTGAGATGGAGATTACAAGGGAGTGTACTATTAGTTGTAGATTATTCTAAAGTGTACAGGTGGTGCATGTGTTATCGGGAAATGTAGTGTCCATTCACAGTTGATAGTCCCACTAAGACGGGTAGCTATCTGAGAAACAAACAAACTAAAGTTACTTTCATTTTCCTTTATGAGAAGTAGATAGGAGAGAAGCATAGAGTACCAACCTCAGTCTTTCGCTTGGCTCCTTGCTTGTTTCCTCTCCCCTTTGACAGATCTTTGCCGCTCCTTCCTTGCTTACCCCGCTTCAAAGAGCAACTATAAAGTCAAAGCAGCATGATACCATCAAAGCATAGAGATCTACGATCATAAACAATATAGGACCAGATATATATTGACCACACAAATGCATATATCAACTCAAACATACAAGAATGTGGAGGAAAAACTCGAATAGCTTTATTGATAGAAAGAGTAGAAGAGAGGATTACAACCCATTGATCTGACCCAGTGTCATCCTCCCAGCATGAAAACCCTTCTTCACCTCATGAAAAGCTTAGATCACCCAACACTATGATGTTCCACCAAGAAATTAACAACACTTCCTTACAAGATACAACATTCCAGCCTTTGGATCTCTGGGATGAGGGATCCATATATAGATGTTTACAGGGGTGTGAGTTAGCTTCTGGGATCTTCAACTAGTGATGGACTCGGCAAGGGTTTCTTGTATCCAGGAGAAAGTCGTAGTGGTGAAGCAGGATGGTTATCCAAGACTCTTTTAGCTTCGTCTAGGAAGGGACAACGGTGGATGGCATGATCACTTCCACACAGCCTACAAGGAAATTTATATTTTCCTTTCTGCCCAGAGACTTCGCTTTCACTAATTGACGGTGTACTTTCAACATGATCCTCAGAGGTTGAGGACACCGGATTGTGCAAGCGGGGAGACCAGTCCCTTAAGATCCATGGGATGTAAGGAAAATCTCGATGATAGTGGTCCCCTTTGCAAATGACACATGGAGATTTAGGTTTGGACGGTGCAGTGTGTGGATTTAGGTTTGGACGGTTGCCCCTTTTTTCCTTTGGCTCCTTCTTCTTCTTCTCCTTCCCTTTCTTCTTATTCTCGGTTACTTGGTTTTTAGTTTCAACAAGTGAAGAGGAAGAAGGAGAGGGAGAAACAAACGAAGTAGAAGGTTGGGGGGTAACTCTAACATCATCTAACTGACTTGATTGTTTAGGAACCACGGTGCTTTGAATGACAGAGGTTGAGAAGAGCCATACTGGCAGGCCAATTGTTAGTCTTGGAATGGACAATGTGGCCATATGAGGTGCACCAACATCTCCCCAAGAGGAGAAGGGACTAGGATTTCCCCCAAGGGGAAATCCTTGGTTGGTCGACTCCATTTTTTCAACCTAAGACCAACGAGGGAATAGTGATGTTATTCCGATTAAAATATATTTTATGACGCTTTGACACAACTTGCTTTTTCAATTTTTAAGAGTTGAGAAAAAGCTAAATATGACTCTAGTCGCCTTCGATTTTTAATGAGCCTGAAGTGACAAGTGCTCAGATGGACCTTTTCCTTTAAGGAATCTGAAAAGGAATGAAAGAGACTACTCTAGAAATATAGACAGAGGGATTACCAAACCAATCACAAAACTGCAAAATACTTTTTACGGTACGACAGTCAATCTTCCCGAATGATGTGTTCAGTGAATTACGATCGATAGGGCGGTAGACACGGCTTCCTAAGGATAAAGGATGTAGCCTATTGTAGTCTCCCAATATATACTTGATAGTACGTGGGAGCACAAGTCCGTATTGGCACTTGTCGTCTCAAAGAGGAGGAATCACCAAACCTACGATGAAAGCGATAGTTACCAGGCTTTACGATGCCAGAATACGTCTCTGGCCTAGACTTCTAAATTTTGTGCGTTAGGTTACAAAGCGTTTTTATGTTCATTGAATTTATTTTTACAGTTGATATTTCTTAAGAAGTTTGCCTTTAAGGTTCGCCATGTGATGTAGATATACAATTCCTAAAATGCAATCTAAGATGATAAACAATCGTTTATTCTTCTTTTTGTAATGAAAATCCTAGCTACTAAGGAAAGAGAAGCGAGATTCTTTCAACATAGAGCAGAGAGCACACACTAGATGCACTATCCTAAATCAAAATCAACAAGCAGTCTAAATGCAAATGCACATGCATGTATTTGTTTTCTTCTTTCTTAATGTGTGGATGAAAAAAAGAATGCTAAATACAAATTTGAATTATCTTTTCAAAGCGACAGTACTAACAATTTTCTCTTCAAAAGACGAAAGGAAGACAAAGGCGACACTTTGCGATTTTGAATCGAAAACTACTTTCGACACTTGAAATACTATTAATTCAAATCGAATACAAGAGTAAAAGTGTAACCAACCATCAAGAAGAGTAGGATTCTTTTCTTTGACTGAAAACGACACTTGCAACACTTCCAAATCAAAAGACGATAGTTCGACTAAGCTACTTCTTTGTAAAGGAGAATTGTAAATGGCAAACAATAAATAAAAACATTTACAATTCTTTGTACAATGGAGGTTGAATAATGCAAAGGAAGGGAGTTTCCACAATGGTATACTGATCATAGACAACAAAACTCCTGAATAAAGTTAAGAAAAAACCAAAATCTGGAGGCAGAAACAGTCTTAACTGATCATCGCACCTATAACACAGGGAAACAGGGATGCATCTCACCTACTACACACGGGAGGTGTGATGCATCCAGATTGCCAAGAGGAGAAGGTGCAATGGTCCAGGGACGAGACTTTAACTTTGCTTTTGGTCACAGTTTGCAGCTTAGTTCAGGGATTTAGGCCGAGCTAATGATAGTCAATAAATGTAAATCATAGGGGCTGATCTAATGAGGTTACTTGAGCCACCACCAGGGCAATTAGGATGTTTGCAAATCAATTGTTCAATTTATAAACAAAACACAAAGATGGACTGAAGTAGCATTGATCTACTTTGCACTTGCATAGCAAATGCAGTTCGAAGGCTAACTGGCTCAACTTCAGGCTCCGTCTGTAGTTTATAAAGCAAACAAGCTATTCGCTCCCCAGCGGAGTCACCATTTTGTTATCGGCAAATCTAGTGTTCATTCAGAGCTGCTAGTCCCACTAAGATGGGTAGCTATCTTAGAAACAAACAAACTAAAGTTACTTTCGTTTTCCTTTATGAGAAGTAGATAGGAGAGAAGCAGAGAGTACCAACCTCAGTCTTTCGCTTGGCTCCTTGCTTGTTTCCTCTCCCCTTTGATAGATCTTTGCCACTCCTTCCTTGCTTACCCCACTTCAAAGAGCACCTGTAAAGTCAAAGCAGCATGATACCATCAAATCACAGAGATCTATGATCATAAACAATATAGGACCAAATATATATTGACCACACAAATGCATATATCAACTTAAACATACAAGAATGTGGAGGAAAACTTGAATAGCTTTATTGATAGAAAGAGTAGAAGAGAGGATTACAACCCATTGTTATGACCCAGCATCATCCTTCCAGCATGAAAGCCCTTCTTCACCTCATGAAAAGCTTAGATCACCTAACACTATGATGTTCCACCAAGAAACTAACAACACTTCCTTACAAGATGCAACATTCCAGCCTTTGGATCTCTGGGATGAGGGATCCATATATAGATTTTTGTAGGGGTGTAAGTTAGCTTCTGGGATTTTTATTAGTGTCCTCTCTCTGATATTTCTTGGTTCCACTTGGAGATTCATGATCTCTTACTCATCCCTGGGCGAATTCAGAGAGGCAAGTGTCATAGGAGAATTTTCTGGAAGATTTCGTAATCATCCACCTTGCAAACTGTCTCTTCCATTTGTCTACTCTCACCCATCACACCCTACAGAAGTTATTTTTAGTATGCATAGCACTTTTTTCATGTGGCAGGTGAGATTCATCGCACCCTTAGCACTGAGCTGTCTGTATGGTCTAGTTTTGACCAGTTCTGAGCAGTTTTCCATGGAGAACTTCTAGGAGATGATGTAATCAGCTAACCTTGTTCCTTTAGGGTGTGAAACAACACTTTTAGGGACTCATAATCCCTTGGTTTATGGACATATATGATTGGGGTTACAGTGCCCAAATATGTCTATAACAGCATGCAGTCAAAGGTAGAACCTATAGGAATTGTGCAATCTGATTGAGGGAATTTACTAAATAATAGGGGCTAATTTCCTCAAGGAATAACATAAGGAAATAGGACCTTGGAGGGCTTGAATATTGGATAAATGTTGGCTAGATTCAGTCAGTTAGGAAGAGAGATAGACTATACACTTTCAGGTTGTGCTCAGGCTTGAGAAAACATATGTACTCATCTCTATTTTTTGATTAATGCAATATAGATACAAAGGGGTTTTGAGCAGTTTCTTTCCCCTATATAAATCTCTGTTTTGTGTTCTAGATTGTGAATTAAATTCCGGAGATAAGTAGAGTAACTTTGATTCTTGTGATTTAGAAAATTCCATGAGTTTTTTTAATCTAAAACCTAATTTTTACTTGGTAGCGGAGCAGTATTCAAAATAGAATAGGAAATTTGAATTTGGGCCTCAAAGGTTCGAATTTGGAGATCAACTTCGTGCAGGTTTTATCTAGGATTGAGAAGATGGATTTAAATGGAATAATGATATAGTATTCCTCGGAAAGAACTTGATTTTTTTTGCATGGAAGGATCACATGGAGATAGTATTGGATGACAATGGGTTGCTAGAGTACATCAATACATATGTTGGAAAAACTCAAACATCTGATGCTAAAAAAATTTCTCAGTGGAAGAAATATGTAGCCAAGGCAAGGAGAATGATCTTTGAGGGAATACAAGATCATATTGTCTCAAATTTCTATGGAAAAGAAACTCTATTCACGATGTGAAGTTCATTAACAAAATTGTTTAAGAAGAGTAGTGGCCATAGGAAGCTGACACTCAAGGATAAACTTCACAATATCAAGATGTAGAAGAATGACACAATTCCACAGTATCTAAGAAATTTTACACTGTGTCATGATGAAATTAGAAGTGTCATTTTTAATGTCCCTAAAGAAGAGTTGGTAGCTCTAGCCCTTCTCGACCTACCCAAGAAATGGCATAGCTATTAATATTCAGTGAATGGGAGGTAAAAACTACTCAATTGGGAGCACTTATGACCCGACTTAGTGCAAGAGGAAATAAGGTAGAATACTAGAGATGGGACTTCATCCAAGGGAAAGGATGAGGAAAACTATACCTTGGCTAGATAGGAAAAGAAGGGAAAAGGGAAGAAATCCCAACCCAAACTAGAATCTAGTTAAGGGGGAAAGTAGAAAGACTTGTCCAAAATCAAGTGCTTTAACTGTCATGAATTTATGCAGTATGCCATGAAGTGTACGCATAATAAGACAAGAAAGAAGACCTCAGGAGGAGCATCAGGTGAAGATTTTGCTTCACAGTTAGAGATTAACTTTACCCTCATTGCATGCATGGCCAAGACAATGATTGGGAGCGTGTCATACTTGGACTTAGGTGCCTTGTTCCATATGACAGGGAATAGAGAATGTTTTAGTGACCTAGAGGAAAAGGACTTGTAGATGCACATTGAGATGGGGGATGATGGAAGGTATAGCATGACCGAGATTGGTACAGTCACCTTTCAGAGGGAGTCTAGTTCCCCCCTCGGGCTCAGGGATGTCATGTTCATTTTGGGCCTAAAGAAAAATCTCGTCTTTATTGTAGTTTTGGAAGACCATGGTTATGATGTGATCTTTAGTAAAGGAAAATCATTCTTGAGACACATATCCACATGATAGGTGAAGGAGATCAGGGTTTGTGCGAAGAACATGTATAAGCTATATGTGGAGGATTGTACTGCATTGAGCACAAAGGCAGAGAAGATGTAGAGCCACGATTTCAGTAAAATTTGGCATATAACACTTGTCGATTTTCATCATGTTGTTTTAAAGATCATGTAGTAGATATCCACAGGCCTCCCCAAAGGAGAACCTGAGTAGAAGGATACATGCAAATGTTGTACCTTGGGGAAGTACACAAAAGCTACTTTCCATGATCGAGACAACAAAGCACATGCAGTCCTTGAAAGGATCCACTATGATGTTTGGGAACCTTTCTTGACAACCTCCACTACTAGGAACAAATATTTTTGTCATTTTTATTGATGACTTCTCATGGAAGTGTTGGATCTTCTTCATGCGGAAGCAGAACGTGACATTCTCCAAGTTCATAGAATTTAAGGCACTGGTTGAGAAAGAAATGGGAAAGAAGCTGAAGGCTCTTAGGAGCGATAATGGAAGTGAGTATGTATCGAATGAATTTAAATTTATGTGCAAAAAAAGGCATTTGATGAGAGTTGACAGCACCCCACAACCCACAACAAAATTTGGTGGCTAAGAGGAAGAACCATAGTATTGTGTGAGTAGCAAGGGAAATGTTGCATGATCGAGTCCTACCTCTATATTTTTGGGTTGAGGCATGCAACACAAAAATTTATTTACAGAACCATATTCCTCATTGGATTCTCAACATGATTACACTAGAGGAGGATTTCTTGGGGAGAAAGCCAAATTTGTCACACATCAGGATTTTGGGAGCATCTATTTACTGAAATGTCTCCAAATAATCAAGGAAGAATCTAGAGTTGACAAAAGAATTGGGGATATTTGTGGGTTACACAGAAACTCCCCACAGCTACCGTGTGTACTTGTTGACCCTTTGAATGATAGTTGTGTGAATGGATGTAAAATTTGATGAAGACAAAGCCATACAATGCTCTCTTGAGAGGGAGATTCAGATCCCACCAGAAGAGGAGATTTTAGCTCCAAAGGAGGAACCTCAAGAAGTTTTGGAGTAGCCACAAAATGAGGAGAAGCGAGTGGTGACATCCACTCTAGCAGAACCATCCAAAAAGGAAAGGAAAAGGACTAGGGAAGTTGAGATACTTGTGCACAATGTGAGGGAGAATGTGGGTGCTCCTTCAAGTCAGCACAAGCATAGAAGGTCACCAAATCGGTACACTAGCTACAGGGCTCTAATGACTAAACTTGTAGAGACTAATGCATCCTCTTTTGACGAAGAATTAGAGAAACCTGTATGGGTTGATGCAATGGTGGAGGAGTTTAAATGAATTGTAAATGATAGTGTTTGGGAAGTTTTCCCAAGACCAACAAGAAAATTAGTTGTGGGTTCGAGATGGATCTTCAAGGTAAATCATGTAGCAAATAGAAGAATGGAAAAGTACAAGGCCGTATTTGTGGCCAAGGGGTACTCTCAGGTTGAAGGGATTGAATATGAGGAGACCTTTTCTCTTGCAGCAAGGTACTCATCTAACAGATAAATCCTTGCTCTGGGTGCACTGATGGGGTGGAAGATCCACCAGATGGATGTGAAAACAACATTGCTTAATGGAGTTATTAAGGAGGAGGTGCATATCGAGCAGCCATAAGGCTTGAAGAGTTTTTATCAAGAGTATAATGTGTGCAGACTCAATCGAGTGTTGTACGGTCTCAAGCAAGCACCTCGTGCTTGGTACACGAGGATCAATAACTATCTCATTGGTTATGGCTTCACCAAAATTGAAACAGATGAAAACCTATATCATATTTTGGTAGAAGGTAAATTGTTAATTATTTTCTTATATGTTGATGACTTGATTTTAATTGGCGATGAGAAGCTAATCAGATAATGCAAGGAGGACCTTGCAAGACAGATTGAAATGAAGGACATGGGTCTCATGGACTACTTCCTCGCATTGGATGTATGGAAAGGTGATGGTGAAATATTTGTATCTCACGGAAAATATGTCAACAAGATACTTCAAATGTCCCACATGGAAAATTGAAAAACCATGGAGACACATCTAGTGTTCTCGTAGAGGAAGGAGGATTCCACTTCAGGTGAGGAAGTGGATGCTAGTGCTTACCAGCAATTGGTGGGTTCACTAATGTACGTTGTGAACACATGACCAGATATGTGATATGCAGTCAACCAACTAAGAAAAACTATGGTTAGGCCAACCAAACTATTTTGGAGGGTAGATAAGTTCTACGATACCTTAGAGGCACTACCCAGTTTGGACTATGGTACAAATAGATAGAGGGAGTGAAGTTGTGTGGCTTCACAGCTATAGATTGGGTGGGGATTCTATTGGGCACAACGCAACTTGGTCCAAGTTTTGGGTCAAAGACTAATTATTTTGAGGAGTAGAGCATGCAGAGCCGATGAAGTTATATTGATTGCGTGGTGTTTTAGGGGCTTTAGGGTGGGTCAAAGTCCCTTATTTTGTAACAGGTTTCAAGTATTAGTCATTGTTTTGTTGGATCCATGGTATGCATACAATGGTATTTTTCATGATGTAATGTATATAAGGATATGTAATACCTTGTAATAAGAATGTCATGATAAGTGAATTGAATCTCTGTATTCGCATATTTAGTCTGTAGTTCTGGGAAAGGCTTTGCAGCTGAGTGCATGGAGGCCTGGAAGAGTCTGCAGCTGAGTGCATGGAGGCCTGGAAGAGTCTGCAGCTGAGTGTGCAAACTACCTACATTTGGGTGCACAGGTCGAAAAATAACATGTATTGAATATCATGATCAATAAATAAGACGCTTTAGCAAAGTATTTTGTATCTTTCTACTTTCATTCTCTGTTGTTGTTATTATTGTTATGCATGCTTTTTACTGAATTGTGTGAAAGAATACATGTTATACTTCTTTCTGTTATTTGATGTGATAAGGGTAATCTTGTAAAGATAATCATAAGCGTGAATTTATTTATGTATGCGAAGTTGTAGGAAGGTATAAAACATAAGTAATTACACATACGCAACAACATACATATCCCTCTGGTTGCATAAACCTAGTTCTGCAACCTCCCATAACTGCTTCAAATGAGACTACAATATGCTTGCAGGTCATTTCTGAAAGGGCCAATCATTGAGGGTTTTGTTGGTTCACAACACACTCTAGACGTGGGTCAAGCCCCCTTAAACCAACAAATGGTTTCGTTTCCAGGATCGGGATCTGCTTAAGCGATATGTTTTGGAACCCATTGAAGAAAGAAATCTAGGAGTGGGTTGAACAGAAAGAAAGAGCATTTGTGAAAAAAGAGAACAGAAATCCTTAATTATCAATTGAAGACTGGTTGTAGAAGTATATCTTCGAAGATAAATTCGAAATCTTCTTTGGTTTGTTCCACATTGAATTGTACAAGTGGGTATCTAAGTTGACTAAGAATAAGTCTTGTTTCAAGAACGACGAACCTAAGGAGATTCTAAATTGACACAACTCAAGAATGTTAGTAGCAATATCTCTAGGGTTGTTGATTTATGGATCGATAGAATTTTGGGAGGATTTATCACTTAGTTTGTGATAGACGTGATAATGTCTTATAGTGAAGCTGAGTGAATATTTTTCAAGGGACCACTAGGTAAGTTCTTAAAATATTTTAATCTCTGGATTGAGATGTTATTGTGTGAAAAAGGGATTTTGCAAATGCAGTTAGAGTGATGTTTTGGAAAATAGGAAACAACCCTAAACCAAGGTCTATGTGAAGTGGAAAATGATACAAAACAAATCGAATAATTGTATTCGAACTGATTATAGCCTCATGTTAGGAGGATCTGAGAGTGAAGAAGAAATAAGTAACCCTACAACCCCGTGATATTCCCCTACCTATCCTAAAGGCGTGTTGAAGTTAGGAGTTGAGAAGGATCAGGGGGTCTTTGGGATCCCCCATCCATCCACCCCACTTACACCCCATCCTCATCCCCATAATTCCCCTACACTCCCACGTCCACCCCCTCCACCTAGTCCTCTAAGAAGAAACACGGCCGAGGATTTTAAGTTGCCTATTTTCAGGTGACTAGGATCAAAGGATCCTGATCAGTTCTAGTTTGTAGCTGATGCAGTATCGACAGTAAGATAGATCACTAATGATTGTGTAAAGAAGGTGCAACTAGTCACGTCACTGCTAAAAAGAGCACTAACATATTATATGACGTACTCTTTGACTAACCTGACTGCTTCATTGGATCAAATTCAGAAAGCATTGGTATCGGAATTCAAGAAGTTGAAATCAGAGTCATAGTGCATCACAGATCTTAAATAAATCAAATAGCTAGCGACTAAATCTATGTGTGAGTTAGATCAACGATTCAAAGTGTTGATGGGTCAATTGAGTTTTGATATGCCCCCATAAGAACATAAATAATGGTTCATAGTCATGCTACTTCCACGTATTAGGTTACCATTGACACAACAGAAGATCGCGACTCAAGATGAAGCATTGGAGATTGCAATGAAGCTAGAAGCTTCACCGATTGGGGATACACATGCAAGAGTACAATAGATACAAAGTCAAATAGCCAATATGACCTTAGAATTGGAGGACCTCAAGAAAGCTAAAGAGACCAAATCAGAATTATGGTGCACAAAATGGAAAGTAGAGGGCCATTATAAGGATCAATGTCCCATGTTCAGAGATTATATTGCAAGTGGAGCACCTAATCTAGTAATCGAGGTCTATGGTATGAGTTTATAGAATGAGAGTCCAAAATCGCTCTAAAGACTGCTACATGTTATAGAAGTATGCATAGACCCCGAAGCAGTTGTTTTGTAACTTTTTGAGATCAGTAGGCCATGATGAGAAAATTTGCCGAAGTTATGACTAAATGATGGAACACATTGCTGATAGCTATTTATTGCAAGTTGAAGGAAATACACATGAAGAGCGAGGCCAATATCCTGGTGGAGGAGGAGGAGGAGTTGGTTGAGGACATGGCCAAATTATCTCTTACAACTGTGGACAGGTCAAACACTTCACAAGGGACTGTTAGAACCCGACGACCACCTACAGTTATTGTAAGTCTTTTGATCATGTAATAGAAGAATGCCTCGTCCTTATTGCAAAGGTGCAAGAGAAAAGAAACCAACATCCTGCAACGAATATCCAAATAATGACAACCAAACCAAGGAAGATCAACCGTGCATCATTATTGTAACAAGAAGTAGAGTTGCGATTGGAAATGATAAAGCCAATGGGAAAAAGGAAGCTGAACTGACATGGGTAAGAAAATGTATTGAAAAATCTCCAACATTTGATATTCTAAAGGAAAAGAAAGTATCCATGGAGGCAAGGGGAAGATTTATAGATGATGGGGCCTTGACCTTTACCACGTAGCGGACTCAAAAGGATGACTATGAGACAATACCAGCTATAGCACAAGATGCAGATTCAAATATTTTGAAGTCTTTTCTACTGAGCTACATGAAGTTATTAAGAAATCAGAAGGCCATAGAGGGATTTCAAGAATTGATAGCTTGTTTTGCTCCTAAATATGTACCGTAGAGTGACATGTGCACAGTGAATAATATGCATAGACACAAGAAACAAACTAGAAAGGAAATGAGGCTTATATAAAAGATTGGGGAATATGACATGGATCAGGTTACCTTGGAGCTAGGATTTGATGCCAATATTTTTCCGAAGCAAACTTGGGAATTGATGTGTAAGCTAAAGTTGAAATGGTAAACTATCCCCTTGAAGATGGTGAATCAACAGAAGATCATCCCTATAGGAAGATTGTCAGGAATCATAGTAGACATGGATGGAGTGTGTACTACCACTGACTTCGAAATCATTGAGTTTGTGGATGGTAGTAATCCCTAGCCCGCATTGATTGGATTGGATTGGGAATTTGATAACATGTTTATAATTAACTTTAAGAAAAGGAAAATGATATTTAAGAGAAATAATATGAGAGTTATTGTTCCATTTGATCCATCAGAGGGAGCAATATATACTGAACCTATTAGAGAAGAATACAACGTGGATGAAATCGAAAAAACTTATCAGATAACAAAAAAGGAAGAATAATGGATCAACCCTACTACACATGGAAAAATGACTTGGGAGGAAGATAGTTCCTGCACTTTAGGTTCAGAAGAGGAATTGAAAAACTGGCATAATAGGTTGCATGAAGTGTCTACAAGGCAATGTGCAAGGATCACTAAAGTAGTAAGATGTATGAAATATGAGGTACGTGACTTAAATTTATATGATGGTTTCGGTGATGTATACAATTACTTTATAGATTCAGAAAGATGGGTACCAGAATGCCAAAGAATGCTAGCTCTGGATCAAGCATTGAGGGCTACTCCTAGATGGTGGGGTACTCATAAGAAGAATATATGAGATTGGAAAAAATGTAGGAGGTTGATGTGGGTAAGATTTGGACAAGTAGGAACAGAGATCCCAGACAATTATGATGGCCAAAATTATACTATAGACCACATAATACTCTGTTTGGTAGATTGGGGAGAAATGTTTTGAGAGGAATGGGTGCATGGCTTCATTCATATCTTGGAGACAATCCCTCATAATTGGTATCTGGAAACTGGGCTTCAACATGGTACTTCCAGCTGGGTAGATATGGTTGATGGATTCATAATGACATTAAGATTTGAAGATGAATACCCACATGTAGATGCAACCCCGAATATAGTTAAGAATAAGGTTTTTGAAAATGAATTTCTAGTTATATGGCAACCTGATTGGGTTGTAGTGATCCTTAATGTAATGGAATGCTATAATCTCATTACAGAAGAGGATACCTCCTTGCAACATTAACATTAAAGAGTTAGAAGCTCATTGCTAAATAAATGGACCTGAGATAGAGATGCTTGATATAACGAAGACATTGAAGATGAGGAAGGTGAATATAGGATTAGTGGTTGAACCGAACCATGGAACAATAGGATATTACTAGGACGAAGATACAGGAAGCAAGATAACAGATCTCTTGCATGAATATCATGAGTTGTTCCCTACTAATTTTTCAGATATGAAGGGCATATTAGGAGATTTGGGAGTCATGAGGATTCCTTTGAAGCCAGATGTGAAGCCTTTCAAGAAGATACGTTATAGACTGAATCCAAAATAAAAGGAGAAGGTGAAATTTGAATTAGACAAAATGTTAAAATCTGGGATAATTGAACCTGTTGAAGTGTCTGAATGGGTAAGTCCCATGGGGGTTTAGGAAAGGAAGCCAAAAGGGGAAATCAGAATTTGTGTCGACATAAGGAAATTGAATTATGCATGCCTACATGACCCCTTCCCTACATCATTTACAGATGAAGTATTGGACAATTTAGGAGGATAAGAGTTTTATTCTTTTTTACATATGGATTATTAGGATACCATCAGATCATAATTGCACCAGAGGATAGACATAAAGCGACTTTTGCAACAGAGTGGGGCTCTTATCAGTACACAGTGATAAATTTTGGATTAAATAATGTGCTTGCTATATTTTCCAAAGTTTTAATTGTGTATTTCAAAGAATATATACACAAGTTTCTCGAAGTATATTTCGATGATTTGACAATCTTCAGTCTATTAAAGAAGCATGTGGCAAGCTTAAGGTTGATGTTGGATACGTGTCAACAGCACCAAATCTCATTGAACTTGAATAAGTGAATCTTTTGTGCACCATTTGGTATATTCTTGGGACTTGTAGTCTGTAAACAGGGATTAATCGTTGATCCTGTGAAGATCGCAGTTATTGTGAACTTTCCAACACCAAAAATAGTAAGACAATTGCGCACGACATTGGGACATACTGGATACTACAGGAAGTTTATAAATGGGTACCCACAGATAACTACACCAATGGAGAAATTGCTGAAGAAAGATGCAAATGTGCAATGGCGAAAAGTGTGCTAGAAGAGCTTGGATGTACTGAAAAGGAATATGGTAACTACGCTTATTCTAGTTTTCCTAGACTGGAAGAAGGAGTTCCATGTACATGTTGATGCATCCTGCATTGCATTGGGTGTAGTGCTAGCACAACCAGGGTAAGGGGGAATTGATCATCCTATAGCATTTGCAAGTAGGAAGTTTTCCAATGTAGAAAAGAACTATAACACGATATAAAGAGAGGGATTAGCTATGGTGTATGAATTACAAACGTTCAGACACTACTTGTTAGGGGCGCATTTCAAAATGTCCATTGATCACTTTGTATTGAAATATTTGGTGAATAAACCTGTCTTAGGAGGAAATATATGTCAATGGTTGTTATTATTCCAAGAATATGACTTCGAAGTTATAGTAAAGCCATGGAAATTGAATGCTAGACCCGATCACCTATCAAGAATAGAGACAGGAGAAGAACCCAAAATATCAAAGATAACTTGCCTAATTCATAACTATTCACAATTAGGGTCGCAGATGATCACTTCATGGATATTATTCAGTTTCTGACCACAAGAATGGCACCCTCAAAGATAAATATAAAGAAAAAGGAGTTGGTTGTTTGAGAAACTGATTTATCATTGATTGCTAGACACTTGTACAAAATGGTACTAGATGAAGTACTATCCAGATACGTCCCGAGACATGAGTGGAAAAGTATTATGATAGAAACTCATGGATGAGTCACAAGAGGGCACTATGTAGGAAAAAACATTGTGCGAAAAATATTAAGATCTAGGTTATAGTGGCTCATAGTGCATAAGGATGCAAAAGAATTATTTCAAGCATGCGATGTATGTCAAGGAACGAGAAAACCACCTAGAAGAGAGAAGATGACACTAGTGCCATAGGTAACCTTGTAGGCTTTTGAAAAATGGACGATTTACTTTGTTGGACCTATCAATTGGTAGGGAAGAATATTGGTGTGAGGTATATAATCATTGTAACTGATTATCTAACAAGATGGGATTAGTCACAACTAGTGAAGGATTGCAGTGAAGAAACTACTACGAAGTTCATATTTGAATATATGTTGTCCATGTTTGGTTGCCCGAAGATCTTGATGAGTGACCAAGGTACACATTTCTTGAACAAGACTATTGAAGCACTAACTAAGGAATTCCAGGTTTATCACTAGAAGAGAACTCCTTATCATCCTCAAGAAAATGGAATAATCGAAGCTTTAAATAAGATTATAGCGAATGCATTGGCTAAGGTGTGTAATTTAAACGAAGATCACTGTAATTTGGCAATTCTAGTGTTGTGGGAATATAGAACAACATGCAATAAATTGACAGGGAAAACATCATTTAGGTTGGTATATGAACCAGAGGCAGTGGTACCTATGGAATACATTGTGCCCAGTTTGAGAATTGCAACTCTCATAGATATGGAAGACCTTGACATTATGAAGGAAATGATGTCATAGATACTAGGTCTAGAAGAATATAGGTTCGTAGCAACGTTCCATCATCAAGTACATAAAGCAAGGTGGAAATCCTGGCATGACAAGCCTATCAAGAAGAAGACATTCAAAGAAGGAGATATGGTATTATTATATGATAGAAAATTCACAAAGTTCCCAGGAAAATTTAAAACACATTGGTTAGGACCGTATATCATTAAGAACATCTCTGATGGTGGTGAAGTTCAACTCGGGAAGTTGAATGGTGAGCTGATCCCAAGATGAGTGAATGGTAGTAGATTAAAGATATACAAGGAAGACACTGTCCCTGGAGCTTTACACTAAAAATTGAAAGGAAGGAAGTCTTAGGGCCACCTGTAGTTGAATTTGGGCATGGGACTATAAACCACTTTTTTATAAAGGGAATTTAATGAGGGGAGATTACTGCTCAATATTCAGGAATATGACGAAGTCTGAAGGAAATCTGAAAAAGAAAAGGCAATTGTGCCACAAAGAAGGGTTCATCGAAGTTGACCAGAAATATGACTATTGGAAGGAAAAAGTTGTTGTTAAAAGGGAAATTGTCATTAAGGGACTCGGGAAAAGAGAATTTATGAAGCACATCTAGATGTATCTAGCCCCATACCTACATTAAATGAGAAAATATTGAAGCAATTAGGAGGATGGAATTCAAATTACAAAAACCACATCCCTTGCTACGTTTGACACTTTGATGTCTAGTGAAATTGAGAAATTGCATAGAAGAAAGCTATTGTATGTTTGAGAGGAGTTTTGGATAAATTGTTGGAATATTTGCAAAGAAAGGATTAGTAGGTATCATGGAGGCACAAGGAGTGGAGGTACCCATGTCCCCAAGCCACTAGAGGCCACTGAGAAAGCAAGTACCAACAAAATCATAGCCGTAGAAGGAGCAAGAGAAGGGATGAGCTGAGGTATCTAGGGAAAAACTTAGAACATCCCTAAGGAAGAAAACACAAACACAAGTTTGTACAAAGAACAAATAAGATAAGGGGAAGAAGCTGATGTAGAAAGGGAGGAAGCTGATACAACAAAAGGTGCCTCAGTAGATTAATTATAGAGAAGAGGAGGCCATGTTTCAACACATGTAGACAGAGGACGAAGAGGTTCCTGCTATCCTCCCACTGTACATGCCACTAATAAAACCAAATGTCAAATCGGTTAAGGAGCCCAAGGATGGAAATTTGTACATGTTCACTCCATTGCTTCCGGAGGAAGTGTCATTTGAGGGTGAAGTGTTGGGGAGGATCCCCCAGCTAAAAATGGAAGACTGGGGCTTCAACGATCGAAGCAAGTACCCTAAATTTGAACCAAGTAGATATCTGAAGCAAGTTCAGTACCTAAATAGTGGAGTCACGAGGTTGGAACTGTTCCAGTGGGCTGCAGGATTGTAGAGAGTAGGCATCTTGAACATGTTGAATCTGCCACACTTCAGTTGAAGCACAATCAATACAATATGTGTGCATCAATTCCTCGCACTAGTACATGATGGATGCATTTGGATAGGGACAAGGATCCACATTGATCAAATGCTAATAAAAAAAATCACACCATTTCCTCATGAGAGAAAGAAATGTGCAAGAGAGTTTGTGTGTGAGAATAAGAGTAAGGATATGGCACACATGATGAAGAAAAAGTTTGGCTTAGTGAAGAAGTCGCGGGGATATGATATCAACTCCATTGATGACCAAGCAGTGCATTTTTCTGCACACATCTTGGCAGGAAAGATAATGAGGAAGTGCATGGCCATTCAAGTGCCTGAAGTAGCATTATCTTGTGTAGCACAATGCACAAGTCTAGTTTAACTGAGCTTCTTATCTATACGAATAATGTTTGATAGGCTACAGGGAAGCATGGGAAGAAGGGAATCCATTCCACTATACTTGGCTATTAATACTGATTGCGCTAATAGCGTGGAAGGAACCAGAAGACTCACAGTTTCGATTGGTCGAGGTGAATGTTTGTGAGGAAGTGAGGTATGCCTCCCTTTGATTTACTAACGAGATGATGCGCACAACAAAAAATAGGAATTTCTTTGTGGTGATGGAAATGGATCTACACATGGTAGTGAATCATCATCCAAGGTTATCACCTAGTTTTTATACGTAGTATTGTCACATTGTATATTTCAAAGAAGAATTCCACAGAGCATATGTGAAAGCAATGAAGGACCCAATTAAGACATAGATCCCATTGCCATATTTAGTGACTAAAAATTATTTTATTGTTGAATTATAGTAGTGGCCAGAAGAATGGATGACCTCACTGGGTGGATCAGTTGGAACAGAGAAGGGTACCTCGCAGGATGCATGTATAAGTGAAAAGGATGTAGATGTGGATATAGAGGAAACTAAGAAAGAGCATGAGGAGCCCCTTAGTGATTCAAGAGTATCAGAGGAGTCACCTTTCATTGTCATAAGGTGAGACACAATTGATGTAGACAAGAGGATAAAGCAAAAGGCAGTTAAGACCAAGGGCATAGAAACACTTGTCCTCATTGATGTTGACATCAATGAGATCGAAGAAAAGGTCAAGGAGATCATGATGGAGACTTGGGACATAATTGATGACTAATATAGAATGATCTTGACTAACGTATAGAAAGGAATCATGGAGCTGAAGGCATTTTTACAAGTAGAAAAACAACAAGAACAAAGAAATCAATCACTGTAAGGAGAGAAAAGAATAGAAATGCAATTCATTGTTAGAATTGTGTAGGTTCCAACTGGGGCACTTCAATCATACTCATGGGAGGATAAAGAGAGAACTAAATTATGGAAGAACATCAACATAAATATTGTCGAGCTGTCAATTGAGATGTTGCATGAAATCCATCAAAGTCTAACAATTGTAAAGGAGCAGGAGAAGCGAACCTCAACGATGAAAATGTAGACAAAAAAGGAGAAAGATGCACTGAAGAAGTAGCTGGTGGAGGTGGCTAAGCACAGAGATGATGCAATTCAATGATAAGAGAAGTTAGAAAAATCCATCCAAGAGAGTTGCAACACATTCTCAGATGTGAAGATCGATGACGAGGAACCACAAATAGAAAATGTTGCTAATCTTTCCCTCGCAATAAAGAAATAAAAGAACACATTAAAAAAGCTCAAATTTTACTATGAAGTGCATCTATCAGAGATGAAAATAAGGCTTCAGCCAACCATGCCACTAGAAGTATGAGAACAAAGATAAAAATATTTAAAGGCAACGTTGATAGGCATCTCTAACATAGTGGCGGAGTATAGGAAGCTATTGGATGACATGATGCGATTTAGTCCTCATTACAAGAGGATCCAAACATCCAAAGAGTCGAGGAAAAATTATAGGTGAAGCAGAATAAGCAAGACGAGATATTGGCAGTTGTAAATACCTTACCAGTTTTGTAGAGACTCGCCATTATTACTGAAGGGAAGAACCTCCAAAAGAAGATAGATGAGCTTCAGAGGAAGGATTAGATATTACAACCAAGGACTCAAACATGGTAGGATGAGGCGCTCAAACTGTCTCAAGCAGTGGACAAAAGGCTCAAAGAATTAAAAGGGAGGCAAAGATACTGCAAAGGCTGCTGGCCCAACCACAAAATCATTACTCAGAGAGACATGAAAACATGATAAACAGATGGCAGAGAACGTCCAATAGTATAGTGCAGTATAAAATGGAATTGCAGCAAAGATCAAGGGAACCAAAGCTGAGTGACTAAGGACGAATCATGAGTGAGTGTTGGGGGCCTATTGGGTGCAACCAAACTTGGTCTAATTTTTGGGTCAAATACTCCACATTTTAAGAGAGGAGCACATGGAGCCGATGATGTTATATTCATCATGCAATGCTTTAGGGGATTTAGGGTGGTTCAAAGCCCCTTATTTTGTAATGAGTTTCTTCTATTAGTCATTTTTTGTTGGATCCATGGTATGTGGACCATGGTTTTTGTCATGACATAATGTATATAAGGAGATGTAATAATTTTTAATCGAATAATGTCATCATAAGTGAATTTAATATATGTATTCACATCTGTAGTTTCTAATTTTGGGGAAGGTTTTGCAACTGAGTGTGTGGAGGCTTGGAAGAGTCTGTAGTTAAGTGCACAAACCACCTGCAACTGGGTGTGTAGGTCGAAAAAGAGCATGTATTGAAGATACTTATCAATAAAGAATAAATTTTAGTGAAGTATTGTGTATCTTTCTGTGTCCATTCTCTGTTGTTTTTATTATCGTTATGCATGTTTTTTACTGAATTGCCTGAAAGAATACATGTTATACTGCTTTTTGTTATTTCATGTGATAAGGGTAATTCTGTAAGATAATCATCAATGCGAACTTATTTATGTACATGAAGTTGTATGAAGGTAGAAAACATAAATACATGGACACAAAAACATGCATATCCCTCTGGTTGTGGAAACCTAGTTCTACAACATCTTGTAACTGCTTCGGGTGAGATTGTGATCTGCTTAGAGGTCGCTGCTGAAAGGGACAGTGGTTGAGGGTCTATTGTGCTATACAACACCCCCCCCCCCCCCCACCCCCCCCCCCCCCATTTCAAATTTTTCTTAATATTATTCTAAGATGCTAAATCTGAAATAGAGTCCCTTTCGTTTGTAAAAAGCAATAAAACCTTTACATAGAAATAATTTTCTTTGTTTCTTTGTTTTTAAATAAAAAAATCTTTAAAAAACCCTCTAAAAAATCAAGCATCGCAAATCGCATTCGCTTAAGGCTAAGGTACATTCAATGCAAATAATCATGTTGTGATGCAATAGTCTCAGTAGTAGAGCTTCTTAAAACAATCAGTTGACAAACATGGTATGCGAAAAACTATCGCATATCGATATCGCAGATTCCAAAGTATATGTTTTAACAGTCCGTTGAAACTTTGTGATGTGATAGGATTCTCGAATTTTGCATATCATCGAAAACCAAAGGAAGCTAGCCCCAAAAACTTGTGATGTGATATACATTGATCGCATATCGCAATCCCATCAGAAACAAGTGATACTTACCTCGAGGACGCGCAATGCGATGTTAAAATATAATAAAGTGGTTCAATAATAATAAAGGGAAGACATGATTCGGGTGAGTAACATGAGGAATTTCCCAACTCTATATCCCAAGTCATTACTTATCGCAATCGTGGAAATTTGAAAGACTATTAGAAAATGGCACTTATAACTCCCAACTTGTGATATACGATTTCTCTTTAAATATTAAACTAATATATTGAAATCGCTCATCGCAAAACCGGAAAGTTTATGGCACACATTCTAATAAGACCTTTGTAAATCTACGATGTGATATATTCATTGAGAATTAAAGTTTCACGTCATTGGTTACGGAAAAATATTAAAAAACAGTTATTACTGCGGTCCTTCAAGATTTCATCCTTCGTGTTAATATCAAGTTATAATATGAAATCTTTCACATAAAATTCTCTTGTTCTGATTTTTGTTTGTACTTCTTTCAACACTATATTTACAAGCATTTAGCTACTCTTAAAGTTTTAGCCTATCACTGTCCTCTGTTTCATTTTCGTAGTTTGAATCTGGAAGTATGCAATCAGCTAAAATGTCAAAGAAAGATTGAAAGATGAAAGTTCCCCCTACAGTGGCTGAAGTACTGGAAAAAATTGTGTTGATCTTGGATACAACATGTCAATATTGTGGGAAAATTTCATGGGAATGCATATATGATATGTTGGAAACAGAAAAGCCAAAGGTAACTAAAAGACATGGAACAACTGATGGACCGGCAAAGTCAGAAAACACACTTGGTGATTTAGTTGACTCTTTTCTTCATCGAATAACATCCCTCCCAAATATTTTTACATATAATGACATTGTAAAATGGGTAATTGAAAGAATCAATATAATGGACAAGACGCTCTTCACAGCTGATGGAAGAATATTTGGATCCTTCAAGCCTGAAGACTTGAAGAAAATGTATCATTTACCGGAGCCTCAGAAATACTACAATAAATCATTCCTTGAAGCTTTCTCGAAGGAAAATCAAATAAAGTTGGACCCCATCAAACAATGTAGGCACTTCCATCACAAACACAAGCATGAATCATCTGGTATGTATTCTTTGGACTCCCTAGCATCTCCATATTGTTATGTTGCCGCAATGATGTGTAGACTATTTGGAAGCTCTAATTCTGCTAAGTTTTCCATTGAAATGGTTCCATTAATAGAAGCAACAATGAACTCTTTTGTGATGGATTGGGCTAATATCCTATCAAATAAACTGGCCATCCAAATACTTGATTATAGGAAAAATAAGTTTTTTACCACCCGAGTAGTTCCCCCATTTTATATGAGTGCCTATATAACCGATACCATTTGTTTCAATTCCGACTTTCCCGTCATGGGATGGAAATGGACTATCTAGGACCCAACCCCTATCCATGTTTACCATAAATACCTATGGAAGACCCAATAAAATAACCATTTGTACAAAATTTCTCATGGCTTCATCCTACCCATTCATCAGGCCATTTTTAATAGACCATCTCCTCGGCTGTCCGAGGAGGCTAGTACTAATTTAACTTCAATTGGCAGTTGGTTTAGGGAAGAACTATTCACATACCTTAGGTTTTTTGGTAACATCAATGACCCACATGTCCTTCCTCTATATGTCCAGATAAACTATTGGTTAGGTAAATAGCCTGTCAGGTAGTTGAAAAAGGGCTTGCGAAAAATCTCAAAGAGGCCACGAAACAGTTATGGCCTCCCTTTCCTGTTTGTTGTGGCATCTATTCATTGCATGACTATAAGCATGCCCAAATTGAAGCCGAGAAAATAAGGGGTTTGAACCTAGCTGTTACTCCCAAAAGACAATATGACCCGAATAAAGTTGCTTATAATTTTACTACTCAGGTAAAGGTTAAACAATTCATCCATGAGAAAGATGAATTCGATGACTTATTTAGATCAACAGATACATTCTCACAAGTGAGCTACCTAGCAAAAATCAAGCTGGAACTAGAAAAAATGGATCAATTTATCCAATACAAGACGCAAAATCTTTAGACAGTACCACTAGACTTATTGAATATTGCACTAGTCATGCGGTAAACAGAGCAAGGCACATAGCAAGATATAGAGAAAAATTCTGGTGCAGCCAATACAAGCGAGAAGGCAAGTGAACAGTTGGACATAGATGTTCACATTAATCTGATATTGATCAAAGAATGGGAACAATTTGATCAACATATTAAAGGTCAATGTGATACCAAAAATGTTATGACACCGAAATCCCCTTAAGACAACAACCCATGATTCATGATCTTGTGATTGAAAAACCATCCAGCATGGACTCATCTCTAAAAGAAATCGAGATAATCCCTGAGTATTATTCATCAGAGATTACAGTCAGCATAAAAGAAATTCCACCTTTGGATGTGTTTTATAGCCCTAAACACATAGATGTAGTCAAAAGGCAAAGGAAAAAGAGAAAGATAGACCAAGCATCAGCAACATTTTCTCAAAATGGATCCATGAATGTCATCTGGAGAGAATCAGAAGTTAATCTCTCTGACTTGACCAAATTATCTCAGTTTGCAGGAGCATATACAACTGACACGATTTATAAAAAAACCAAAGTTAATAAATTGATCAAGGAAAAAGATCAAAAGATTAAATTACTTGAAGAATAGTTAAGGGTGGAAAAACAAAGGATTGATCAACAAGCTATTGAAAGACAACAATAGATATCTCAGGAGTTTGAACAACTAAAACTGGCACATCATGTACAGATCAAATCTAAGGACGAGAAAATAAAGTAGCTACAACTCTCAATGGAGTAATCCAAAGACAATCCCAAAGTTGAAGAGTTTATAAAGGAAGCCTTAGAAATAAATAATTTATTATCTCAAAAGCTAACCCAACTCTACCAAAAGATATCTCTCATTCATCCACTATGTATCAAAACCAATGCACTGATAGATCAAGAAATCAATTCGAGGTTGGAATTCGAAGATGCAGATGACAAAATTACAGGTTACATCTCTTGGCAAAACACAAAAAAGGGAAGGGCTACTAAATTGCCAGTAATTGAAGAATCTCATTAGGAGATATTATTTTTCAAAATGGGATACTCAGCTGATCAAAGAAGAAAGAGAAAATTCAAGGGCCAGGGTAGTGAGGAATAATATCATTGAGCTGATAAATGATAACTTACACATCGCCAATTTAATTTTTGAATGTTTCCCAGAAAACCTTCCAAAAACAAAAGTGTTGGAAAAACAATGGAAGCAAGATTTGAATACTAGAGAGGAGCAAATCAAAAAATTAAAAACCCTCAATTGGGATACACATTGGTTCTATTTAGTCAAACAACATATCCAACAAATGACAATCAAATGTCTTGCTGATGCAGTAGATCGTATGATGCCATAACTCTCGGATGTAGTATACACAAGTCAGTTGCATGCCAGGATGAGTCATCCACCAGAGATCCAAACTATGCTTGAGATTTGTCAGTTAAAGGCGCAGGAGGAATGATAGATGCAATGCATCTTTTCAAGAGCTATCACAATTCTATTTTTAACATGAAATCCCATATTTTGGGAAAGGATATTCCAACCACCTGAAGCACTTTTTACAAACAATTTATTTTTATTTTTTCTATAAAGACCCTTTCATGTCATTTTAGAAAGGGTCCTAAAATTGTATTAAATTAGATTTAAGAAGATAGCATTTCTTCACTTCTTAATTTACTTTTGTAGGAGACAAGTATCAAGGTTCAAACGTGTTGTAAAGGGGATTTCAAGAGGACTTGCAATTTTGTATCTTTTTGAAGTTTTCGGAATAGGAGAGTGAACCAGACTGTTACTTTTTTAAGATGATTCAAATACATATGGTACTTTTATCAATGTATTTTTATTTCATGTTATGCAATTAAACAGTCTTTTGATTCGATGTTGTTGTTATATGTGAATGTTCATAACAGTTCTGCATTATATCACTTTTATTAAACACATGTGTTGAAAATTTACATTATTATGATATGCGATATGTTTTATATCACTTTGTTTAAAGTGATCATCATTCATGCTTAACTTTCTGTAGTCAAGTGATTGATCTTTATTAGCATTTGTTACTAGAAAGCATTATAAATTGCATTGATATTAGATTACCTGGGTTATATATAGATCTATTTGTATATTTTCATAAGCTTACAAATCAAACCATCTATCATCTTGTTATATATTTTAGACACCCATTCATCAAATCACACTTTATTGGGAAATTGGTCCCATAATATCCAATCAGAGCCACCATACCAAATGGAAAAGGAGCTACTTTAAGGTCCATATCGGGTGGTTATTCCCCAATGTTGGTGCAAATATTTTAGAGGCATCAACATTTTTGGCACTAGAAGGAGGGCCTGACTGTGGATGGCAAGTAAATCTAAACCTATAGGCCATTATACGAGTAAAACTCCCTCACCATCACCTCCAATTCTCATTCGCATTCAAAATCTCCTATTCCTAAGCAATCAGTTGAAAAGAAAAATACAGAGCCCACTGCTGAAATCCTAAACAAGCCAGACAGTTCTTCTTCTAAACCCCCTGAACTACAATCTTTGATCCACAAATTGTAGGGGATTTCAATATCTCAAGAAGAGTCTGAGTTATCCCAAGGTAGTGTCACTTCTCAATATATCCCATCACAACCGCTAACTAGAGAAAAGAGTGAAAAACTTGGAATCTCACCAGTTTAATTCCCCCTACCAAGTCGTAAAAGGGCTAGGAAGACACCATCAGAATGTAGCAACAAGGTCCTTTCATCATCATTGTCCATTCCATCCCTATCATTGCAAGGTCACACACCCGCTTCCCAACTCCATATCGTGGTTCACATAGGTACAGGAGCTTCACCATCCTCTACCCAATCACTTCAAACCACTGCTTCACCCTCTTCTACTAATAGCCCAACAATGGCACATGATCAACCTCAACCAGGGCCATGGACCAACCCAGGAGCTGTTAGAATGCTTGCATCTTTGACCCAATTTCCAGCACATCTAGAAAAATGGTTACCTAAATTTAACCATGATAGTGGCCTGTTAGCTGAAGAACATATAAATAATTTCATGTTGTCCATTAATTTGAACGGAGTAGCAGAAGAAGATGCAGTTGTAAGATTATTCCCATATACTCTACAAGGCATAGTTGGATCATGTACTTTTTGTTACCATCAGGCTCAATTAATAGTTGGGATGCTTTTCAAGAGAAATTTTTAACTAAATTTGGAGATGATAGGTCTACAACAACTTTGATAAATGACCTCTCCAATTTGAAAGTTGAGCCAAAAGAATCCATTAAGGACTTCAACTCACGTTTCAATACATTATTGAATAAAATACCTGTGGTGTCCAAGCCTAACGAGCAGGTTCGAAATGAATGGTACATTTTTGCTCTACCTTCAAATACAACCATCTTTGTTGATAGGGCTCCCAAACCAATGTTAGCAGAAAATATGAAAGATGAAATAGTTGTTGAAAAACGTATCTTGGCCTTAGAAAGGAAAAACACATTAGAGGAAAGAAAATCCAAAAAAGTAACTTCTAGATAAATCAAAGAAGAAAGTAACGAAAGATCCATATGACATGGAAGGCCTACAAAAAGCTCTTAAAACTATGTCCAATGAAATGGTAGAGATTAAAAACAAGGTAGCTAAAACTTCATCAAAAAAACCATTTAGGAATTTTAAAAGAAATCAGCCAACCGATCCTAAACCTCCAAATGCTATATCAAATGCAGAATCTCATTTAGATGATGATGAAGAAGAAGATACAGTTTCATCAGCTCAAGAAACAGAGGAAGAAGAAACAGCTGAATGTCATGGAATGTGGGATTGTATTCTACCCAACTCTGATAACAAAAGTGATCAGGAAACCCTACCAATAAACACTAGAAGTAAGAGTATCATAGAACCTAATCAGTCAAATCAAAAGAAGAAAAACTCAAATCCTATTACTAAAGAGAAAACTCTCGTGAAGAAAACTCCAATTTCATCTCCCCAAACAAAACCATCTTCATCCAATCCTCCATCACCATCAAAAACTCTAGTAGTTTTAGATTCCATGGATTATAACATAGTCGAAGATATGAAGAAGACTCAAGCAAAAATTTCTCTGCATGAACTTAGCAAGCTCAAACATCAACAAAATTTGTTTCTTAAGGGATTAAATGCAGTACCTTCTTCTCCTCTTCTGACTAGTGTATTATCCAAGGTTGCCAGAGGATTAGGTAGGCCACCATTTGATAAGGTGGATTCTATCGATGTGGTTTTAATTGGGGATAGATCAAATTCTCATACCCTTCCTTTTCTCTTGACTTATGAGATCTACAATAGAAATTTGCATAAATGGTTGATTGATTCAGGGGCTTCATCAAATATAATGCCAACATCAATTTGCTCCAAATGAAATATTGAACTCTAGAAGTCTACAGTTCATATTGTCCAATTGGATCGAACTAAGGTTCAAGTTTTAGGAGAAATAAATTCAGTTACTATTAGACTATCTGTTGATCCAAGGGTTGTTCAAATGATTGACATATTGATTGTTGACATCCCTGATTTTTATGGTTTCATTCTTAACAGAGATTGGTCTGAAAAACTTCATGGTTATATTTCAACTGGTTGGTCTCACATGTGGCTTCCTTATAATGGGAAGCCAAATCAAATCAGAATCGACCAGAAAACCACCTGACTCACATAGTAACAGAATTTGAAGAAGAAAATGAATCAGTAGCCTTCAATAATAATATTCTTGGAAACTATTCGGCTGAATCATTTTTCAGGAACTTCAATGCTTAGCAATCACCTTTTTCGGTTAGTAATGTCACATCACAAGTTGATAATTTTTCACAGACTGATACTTCTAAGTGTCTTAATGTTGGAAATAATACTGAGAGGGGGGGTGAATCAGTATTAGAAAATCAATAACCTTTTCATTTCCATTATCAGATTCATATACGCTACTTCAGTTAAGGAAACCCGTGTGTATACGTAATTGTGATTAATGCAACTAGTGTATATCCAACAAACCTATGATTCAGTTAATTCAACATATGTTGATCTTTAATGATTGCATCAGAACATTATTAACCATATAAATAGTAAACAAGTGCAGTAGAACAAAATAGATCCTCACACACAAGAATCACACATGAAAACCATGATATAAGGTGGAACCCCAATGCGGCCAAAAACCACCTGCTTATGTTTTCTTTAAGATAAGAAAAACCTATTTACAATCTTGTACTAATGTGGACTCATACCAGTACGCAGGCACCCGCTTACAGAAGGCTAAAACCTTCTCTCATTCTCCAGCTTCTACTGGAAGGGAGTTGTAACCCCCTAGGTCTTGTACTAGCCAATATATTTACTAGTACGTAGGAACCAGCCTATAGAAGGCTATGACCTTCTCTTTTCTTCCAAGGAACACGTTTCATAAATTTTCAGATTGGATCCATCAATACAAAACAATCACCACTGCAATACAACCATCAACTATATTTTCATCATCAAACTCTGAATCAACCAACAACTGAATCACTGAAACCCTGTCATCAAAACACAGTCACCAGAACACAGAGTAGAACCCAGAACTCTGCAACAACCACTAGAACCAACAATAACCTCAAATATCAAATCTCATAATGTATACGCTACTTGGTTGTGTCTAACCAGCGTGTATACACTCTTTCACCAAAGGGAACCCGCGTATAGATCTAAAAATAATTACTTATACCTTCGTTGCAATTTTCAACTTCAGATATACCCAGAACATAAGATATAAAGGATAAGACATGTGTCAGCGTTCAGATCTATTCATGATAATACCATATAATGATAATGCATTTTAGTCTTCATAATCCCGGTTCATCAACCTTCATTTGCCACATAGGTGCATCCTTAACAATGCATCACATACCCATAACCTACATACTGGATCTCACCCTTCATCAGATATTCATCACTTGCACACTTGCACCTTGGCCTAATGATATTGTTCTCCTTATATAGGTTTAGGTCTCTCTCAATACCATGGTCCAAAACCATGTAGGACTATTACCTTGGACCCAATACCTAGGGTCAATACCATGGACCAAATATCATGGACTAATACCGAAATACCATGGACCAAAACTTAGTTTTCCAACATGTATGTGCCTTTCCTTCAGCTAAAGTGCGTGTGTACGCTATACGTGCATTTTGGTCCACGAACCCATGTGTACACGCGGCTTTGTCACGGTGAACCTACATATGCCTCTCTCTGATCATTAATTCTTTGCCATTGACCTGCTGCACTATGATCTATCATCTGAGTGAGTTGCCATCAAGGACAACACTTGTGTCATACTTGTATCATAATACCAACAATCTCCCCCTTTGGACTTGATGGCAACAACCACACCAAGTCACTCTCCCCCTTTGACATCAAGGGCAAATGGTGGACCAAGATATTCACTCCCTTGATATATATTATGTTGCCCATGCTCCCCATGAGTACATGCTCAAATATTTGATTGAGCTCCCTCTTTGTACATGCTAAGATGTATCAATCCATCCATGCCCCCCCTAAGCACATGTTGATTCTGAAAAGTTATTTTTTCAAAAGGATAACATGACTCTACAACTCAATTAAGTGAGTATGACCTTCCTATCACCAATGACTCATACATACATCAATCTCCCAACCAAGTTGGGATACACCATTTTGACTCATCCACCCAACCAAGTGGGGATATACATGACTGAAATAGACATCATGCTTCGCATGGAAAGTGGGGTTACAAATTGGGTCTTTTCATGACCTTTACATCAAATGATATACATGACTTTTATAACAATGACCAACAATTTAAACAAGACCATGATAGTCATCAACAACTATCGTACACCATATATGATATGCACATAAGCATATGTCACCAACATCCAGACTTGTAACCTGCAATATCATTCTCTTAGCCAACCAACAATAAGTAGCAAGATTTATCATAAACATCATCACTAAAGACTTCTAACCATAATGCCAACAATGCATTATTCAAAGCATATGCTCCCCTTGAACTTGTGCCAACCAACATATACGATGACCGAACCATATCAGAGTTCTTTTCCTGAATCTGTTCTGCTGCTTTTTCTTCAGAGCTCCATATATGCGACTCTGCAGCCTCTAACTCACGTATATATGCCAGGGAAAATTTTAAGAACCACCCTAAATTTATATATATAATAAATGGGCGAGTCCCCATGATACATAGGAAAAATGAAAGGTGATTTTATCAATAATATAATATGTATATATAATTTTTTTGGTGAATCTCTCACCAAATTATATTATCTTGTAAAATCATGGCGAATATTTCATTGGATTATAAAATCTTGTAAGATCTTGGCGAATATTTCACTGAATAATAAAGGCTTTGTAAAGGGCTAACAATGTTCATAATGAGTATTTCTTGTAATGGCTTGGAGCCTTGCTAATCAATCCATCAAGAACAAAAACAAGTATATTCCTTATATGGAATATAAAGATATTTTTCATGGAAAGTCAATTAGGTTTAGCACAGGTGGTAGGGAAAAATCCTACATGTGACAAATTGTTGGACTCATAATGAGTATTTCTTGTAATGACTATGAGCCTTGTTTTCTAAGCAATCCCTCGAGGACTAAAATATGTATATTACTCATATGGAGTATAAATATATTTCTCATGTATTGGAATATAAATATATGAGTGAGGAGTGGGAAATGAGCCACAATAAGTCCTTAGAAAATTGACATGAAGATGATAAGTGCAAAAAATAAAAAAGGTGAAAATGGAAAAATTGAGAAGAAATACAAGGGAAAAATGGTGAAACAACAAAATAATAATCCATGGGAGGAACAATGACTAGAGATAGTGAGGGAAGATGTTCCCTCAGCCTAGGGGTAACAAAGGTAGACATTAGAACTCTCACTTATGCAAGTGTAGCTAAACAAACATTAACTCACCTGTTAGAACTAAATCATCGACATATAATACTATAATCAACAAGTTACCTTCAACCACAATATGGTAAATGTTTTTATCTGCTTCACTTTTGGTGAAGCTAAACTTGGTGAGATAGTTGTCAATCATGGTGTAACAGGTACAGGGTCCTTGTTTCAATACATACAACACTTGCTTGAGTCTGCACACATATGGCTCTTTTTTGAAGGTCACAAATCCTTTTGGATGCTCAATGTACACCTATTCCTCAGTTACTTCATTGAGTAATTTTGTCTTCACATCCATCTGATGTATCTTCCATCCCATCTATGTTGAAAATGCTAGAATAGATCTAATTGAAGAGTACCTTGCTACTGGAGAAAAAGTCTCCATGGAATCAATTCCCTCTACCTACAAAAACCCAATGGCCACAAATTTGTCCTTTTGTTTCTCCACACTCCCATATTTTTCTTGCTTTACCTTGTAAATCCATCTAGAACTCGCCACTGACTTGTTTGTTGGTCTCGGGACCACTTCCAAAACATTGTTTCTGATAATGGAGCCATACTCCTCTACCATGGCATCAACCCATACTAGTTTTTCACTACTTCCTCGAATGAGGATGGCTCAATCTCTACACTCTTTCTCATCATATCCATGTAGTTAGTGTACCGATCTGGTGACCTCCTCTATCTACAATGTGAAGTGGGTGCTCCTACATTCTCTCTAGCATCATGCATCAATCTTTCAACCTCTCTAGTGCACTTCCTTACATCTCTAGAAGTCTCTGCATGAGTGGGTGCTTCCACTCTCTACTCCTCTACAAGTGGTTTCTCCACATCATCCAGAGGTTCTTCCTTTGGAGCTAAAATATCTTCATCTGCATGTGACTGAAGCTCCCTCTCAAGGGAACATCTCATGGTCTTCTCTTCATTGAAATTTACATCTCTGCAAACCACTTTCATCCTATGAGATGGCAAGTACACCCCATAGTTGTGAGGTGTATCAATGTACCCCACAAATATGCCCAATTCGGTTGTTGGCTCTAGCTTTTTCCTTGCATCCTTGGTAACATGAGAGTAAACAAATGAACCAAAGATCCTAAAGTTTCCTACATCTGGTTTGTTACCTAGAAAATATTCTTCTGGTGTACTCATCTTGAGAATATGATGAGGACTATTGTTCTGCAAATATACAGTTGTGTTGCATGCTTCATCCCACAAGTGCAACGGTAGACCCTGATCATGTAGCATCGCCCATGCAACTCCCACAGTACGTATGTTCTTCCTTTCAACCACCCCATTTTGTTGTGGGTTATGGGGTTTTATTAACTCTCTTCGAATGCATTCTAATGCACAGAAGATCTTAAATTCATTCAACAAATATCCTCCATTGTTATCGCTCCTAAGATCCTTCACTTTCCTGCCAGTGTCTTTCTCAACAAGTGATTTAAATTCGCAAAATTTAGAGAGCACCTGATTTCTCTTCTACGTGAAGAAAATCTAGTAGTTATGTGAGAAATCATCTACAAATATAACATAATACATGTGCTTGTCCATGGAGGGTGTCGAGAACAGTCCACACACATCTGAGTGAACTCTTTCAAAGATTTCTTACACTCACGTGTCCTTATCATGAAAGGTGGCTTTGGTGTACTTCCCAAATGTACACCCTTTGCATGTATCTCTCTACTCTAGTGCACCCTTGGGAAGTCTTGTAGAAATCTATTGCATGATCTTCAAAGCTTAGTGGTACAAGTGACCCAATCTTCTATGCAAAAATTCACCGATTTCTCGGCTCTATACCTTCTCTGCTTTTGTGGTCAAAGTAGCACAAACTTCTACATCCAATTTGTAGAGGTTCTTCACCCAAACCCCGGTCTGCTTCACTTGTCTTGAGGCTATATGACAAAGGAAAGTATTTCCTTTGATAAATATACATCGTATCCATGGTCCTCTAACATAGCAACTGAAACCAAATTCTTCTTCAAGCCAAAAACATATATGACATCTTTTAATATGAGAGGAGAACTAGACTCCTTTTGAAAAGTAAAAGTACCTATGTTGGTCACACCATACCTTCCATCATCTCCCATTTCGATATGCATATGGAGGTCCTTCTCCTCCAAGTCACTAAATAATTATTTTTTGTCGGACATATGGAATGAGGCTCCACTATCCATATACCACACACTACCCATCACTAATGTCACCATGTAAGTGATGAGGGTGAAATCCAACTCGAATTGTGAAGCAAGAG
The DNA here is from genome assembly GCA_000404065.3 of Pinus taeda. NCBI lineage: Eukaryota > Viridiplantae > Streptophyta > Pinopsida > Pinales > Pinaceae > Pinus > Pinus taeda. The sequence continues at coordinate 49,909 of APFE030049947.1, read as the reverse complement.
CTTCACCTACCACTCCTCTCGAAGGATTCTTGTTGGCCTTCTTGTGTTGAAACTTCATGGCATAGTGTCCCTCTCGTGATAGTGACAATATTTAATCTTCGACAAGTCCTACTTCTTACCACCCTAACTAGAATTTGATTTGGAATTGGATGACTTCCCTTTCTTTTTCTTTTCAGCTAAGGCACGGTTCTCCTCATCATCATGCTTGGATGAGGATCCATCTCTGGTGTTCCGTTGAATCTCTTCTTGCACCAAGTTATGCCACAAACGCTCCCACTCTTGTAGCTTATCCCTCCCATTTACTGAATCCTAGTAATTGTGCCAGCTCTTGGGAAGACCTAGAAGTGTTAGGCTAACCATATCATCTTCAAAAATTTTAACACCAACACTTCCAAGCTCATCCCGACATTGGGTGAACTTGGTCAACTATTTTGGTATTGTGTCGCCCTTCTCCATCTTTATTTTCCTAATCTTGTCCTTCAATGCCAACTTCCTATGGTCACTGCTACTTTGAAACATATTTTTCAAGGCCCTCCATATTACATATGGCATCTCCTTACCATGGAGGTTCAAGACAATATGATCTCGAACTCCTTCTAGGATAATCCTTCTCGCATTTGCAACACATTTTCTCCACTCTACTAGATCTTGAACATCAATTATTGGAGGCTTAGGAATATATTTTTCTATGAATTCCTTAAGCCCTTTGTCTTCCAACATTTCCTCCATCATGTCCTTCCCAACAATATAGTTCGAACTACCCTCAAGGGCATATTCAAGTCTCAATATGTAGAACAACATCTTGTTGAATCTAGAGAATGATACTACAAATTTGATTTCACCTGTAAATACCACTTGTATTATCCTCTTCTAGAGTGGTTTCTACTCTAATACCATGTATAAATTCCTTGTAGATTCAAACTACTAATGGTAATTTACTAAAACAATAGACTTAAATCTACTCTACTAGTCAATGGAAACAATTAAATGATCGCTAAATCACGAAGCATATAAGAGAAAGAATTCAATCAACACACTACAAAATGATTTCCCAAGGAAAGCCACAACTAAAAACCCATGATATCTGTGTATTGCATTAGTTAAAAGTATGAGAAGATTACAATGATTTTCTCAAGCCCAAGAAACCTCTGCACTATCTCTATCTGTATCATTGTTTCCTAGAAAATCCAATGCCAATACTTAACCAATTTCTTGTTTTCCCAAGTCCCTATTTCCTTGCATTGTTTCCTTGGGAATTAGCCCCTATTAATTAGGGAAATTCCTCAATTATAATTGTGCAATCCTCATAGGCCTTCCTTTGATTTAATGCACCACCTGTACAATTCAGATGATTATACAACTCATAATACATTTTCCCTAAAATTCAATATCAACTAGGTAGCTCTCAGATATCATATGCATGATTTATTTATGAGTGAATAATCAATTAACTAGTTAAACACATGAAGAATCACCCCACTGTCTGACCTCCTACTAGATCCTCCATCAGTTGGAACTAGTTTAACTGACTTTAACTCAATTAAACTAAATTAATTAATTACAACTTAAAATAAACTCAACCTAGGCTCCTATAATGTAGGAGACACACTACATGACTCAAGTTAGACCCTCAACTCAAATTAACCTAGACAACTAAGTCATTTTAACTTAGTTAACTCATACAAGTTGTCTTGTGATGTGTAATTACAATCTTATCCCTAATTTAGTTCAAGGACAAAATTAAATTAGGATTTTCTTGTTGAATTTTCAACACTAAGATCTCTCCTTTGGCTCAGTCTTTTGGAATCTTAGGTTCACATCCTCTGGAACCTCTTGAGTTTCATCTACTCCTCTTGCTATTACATGCTACTCACTTCTCTTAACAAGTCTATATTATTGGGAAAACTAGTGTCCATTCAAAGCTGTTATTCCCACTAAGATGGATAGCTATCTTAGAAACAAACGAACTAAAGCTACTTGTGTTTTCCTTTATGAGAGATAGATGAGAGAGAAGCAAAGAGTACCAGCTTCAGTCTTTCGCTTGGCTCCTTGCTTGTTTCCTCTCCCCTTTGACAGAGCTTCGCCACTCTTTCCTCACTTGTCCCGCTTCAAAGAACACCTATAGAGTCAAAGCAGCCTAGTACCATCAAAGCATATAGATCTATAACCATAAGCAATATAGGATCAGATGTATATTAACCATACAAATTCATATACACATACAAGATTCAGAGATATACAAGCATATGGAGGAAAATTCAAATAGCTTTATTGATAGAAGTAGGAGAAGAGAGGATTACAACCAAGTTGACTGATCCAGCGCCATCCTCCCAGCATGAAAGCCCTATTCACCTCATGAAAAGCTTAGATCACCCAACAATACAATGTTTCATAGAGAAACCAATAGAACTTCCTTACAAATTACAAAATTCCAGCCTCTGAATCTTTGGGATGAGAGACCTGTATATCGATATTTGCAGGTGGGTGAGTCAGCTTTTGGGATTTTGATTAGTGTCATTTCACTGATATTTCTTGGTTCCACTTGGAGATTTCATGATCTCTCACTCATCCCTGGGCGAATTCAGAGAGGCAAGTGTCAAATGAGCAGTTTCTAGAAGATTCTCTGGGTTTCCACCTAGCAAACTGCCTCTGCCATTTGTCTGCTTTCTCTCATCGCACCATATAGAAGGGATTTTTAGTATGCATCGCACTTTTTGCATGTGATAGGTGAGATGCATATCCCACCCTCAGCATGGAGCAATCTGTATGGTCCAGTTTTGACCAGTTCTGAGCAGTTTTTCAGCGAGAACTCCTGGGAAATGATGTAATCAGCTGACCTTGTTCCTTTAGGGTATGAAACAACATTTTAAGGGTTTAGAAGCCCTTGGTTTATGGACATATGTGATTGGGGTTGCAGTGCCCAAATATGTCTATAACAGTTGCCCCCTAAAGCATGAGGTCGTAAATCTTCTGATGTCGGTGAAATGGTTTATCATGAGGATCCGAGATTTTTCGAACTAGAAGGTGACCTGTAATAAGATACAATACAATATATTATCTTCATAATATTTTCATGATCTAACTGAGGCGGGCATTCCCATGCTCAGCTTTATAAATTCATTTTCATGTACATAGGACAGAAAATCGTCTATGTGGCAGACTGATGATTCTGGTAGAGCCATCATCCCTTAGCTTGGATGATTATCTATGCAGCTATGATGTACATTTGATGTCTTTATTTTCCTGAATATATCACAGCCTAGATGGATGAAACTAGATCCGGGGTCTTCAAAACTTGTTCAATCTTCACCCAAAGTACAAGTCGATCCATGTGGAAAGATGTTCTGGTGTCGAACATGGAAAGACATGGCCTAATTACCAGCCAATGATGTAAGTTGTTAACAGGCGCAAGAGGAATCACTAATAATGATAATGACCCTCAAGGTACTGCATTACAATTCACGTGGTGTGAATACATGAGCCGATGTCGAACACCACGCAAAATCTTTCGGTCAACAGCCATTGATGTAAACCTATTACTGGAAGTGAGAAACTTGCCATTGAGGCATGCAAGCTTCAAAGTACTGAAAGGGTTGTTCCTAAGTCAACTTCTTGGATAATGAGCTGATGTCGACAAGAAGTGACCCGTCATAGGAGGGCCTTAATGAATCCCACATCTATGACATGGAACGGAGCAAATGATTTTGTGGAGGTGAAAACGGTTTGATGATACAAGGTTCAGGGTGGCGGTCATGACAGAATGAAGCATGAAGGTATTGTAGCGGATGAGATGTTAGCTGGGTTGGTGAATTCTCTGAGCGACTTCTCTTGAACATATCGGTGACACTGAAATGGATTGGTAGCGTTAACCCCAAAAATGGATGGTACAGAGGACCAATGGTGATATGACCGATGAACGGAATAACCCAACCTGACTCAATCATGGTGATGGAGTGAAAGTGTCATGTTCAAGAGCGACCTACTACCAATGAAGTTCTTCAAGTTTTCTTCCCAATTTTTCCCCCAGTCATTGCTGAGCAGTACCTATTTATTTTTGTCAATATTGAGGAGGATAACATATGCTTGTTCTATAATTTTCCCTTTGGGCAAACCTGCCACTATGTTTTAGCAACCCTAGCGACAGTGAAACTCGCTCTTGTCTGCAATGGACAAGTTTGTCTCTACTGTTTTAAGAAGTTTAATGACAAAGATAACTCGGTCCTTTTCAATTTTAGATTCTGAAAAGAGATGGAAAGGAAACTCTAGCAATCCTTTTTTGTAGTATAATCCCTTAAGTCTAAAAAAGTATAAAATAATACGAAAGGGATGACTTTTCCGATCACTTTAACGAGCCGAAAAATACAAGTGCTCGATATTTTCAGGTAATGATCCCTTAGGTCCAAAAAGATTAAAATACAAGAGGGATTGCACTTCCAATCACTCTAACGAGCTGGAGAGGCCAATTGCTCAGCAATATTTTTATATTTTACGAGTCTAAAAAGAGCTTAAAAGAGACTTGTCTTTGAGGAACGAGTGATATTTTCGGGTAGCAGCTGGTCCCAGTTAAGGTTTGGAACTTTTCAATTATGGTAGTGTAAAGAAGATGGATAATAGAATCACTCCTCACAACTGTTCCTCAAAAGGGTAAACAATCAAGTGGAGGCGAATGATCGACTAAAAAGTGGAGGTGATGGTAAGAACACAACCAAGGCTCAAAAGCTGATAGTAATGCAATCACAAGGGTTATTTACCGAAAGCGGGTTCATTTTTTAATGACCTTGAACTCTAGGGGAACATATGCTCATAACTATGTTTATTTTTTAACGAGCTTGAACTTTGCGGAAACATTGCTCTTGATAATGGTCAAAGATGTTCGATTCACCATTAACGCTATGTTCTCTTGACGGTCTTACTACCTATTCAATTGCTCCATCAAACTGATTATAAATGTAAATACATGCTTAAAAAATGATTTAAAAAAACCAATACCTTACTTGAGTTGCGTGAACAGTAACATAAAAGTAGTTTTTACCTTTCATTTTACCATTTCATTCAAATTTGGGATTGTTGGAGCTCTAGAGGTGTTTTCCCCCTCGATTTTCATCAGCTGATTTCGGGAGATTCTATGGACTATTTTCAGCACCGCCTAGACCAGGTAGGAGCTAACCCTGAGGTCTTCAATTGCATTCTTTCCTTTTCTGATTCTAAGCATGCTTTCCTGTTCTTCTGAGCCTCTAGGTTTTGAACAAATCGTTCTCTCCCCATCGCACCTAGTATACATCGAAAGGTGTGATGCATGTTGGGCTGGCCATTGGCCAATCAGTATGCATCCCACCCAGTACATAGCTAGCGTGCGATGGGCGCAAGGAGGAAAGTTTATGCACTGATTTTTCATGGAAATTTTGCCTGTTTTTTGCCAAATCAGGATCCTAATTCTTCTCTTGTTTGTTTTTCAGAGATTCATCGAAGTAAGATGGTCATTACATGGCATGAAAATGAGCACAAAGAAGAGGATATGATTTCCTTACATGATTCGGGTGTGGTGACTGCGTTGCGGAACTGTGGCTTGCTCAAATTCTTCCGCATATCGAGCATGAGGCAACAAATCAATTTGTTGCAATATCTTCTCGATGCATGGGATCCTCCCAACCAAGTGTTCTATATTAGAGGCAAATCCATCCCTTTGACTATTGATGACATCTACTTCTTGACTGGTTTATTGAGGCGAGGTGCCCCTCTCTCACTATCAGAATCTGCCCATGGTGGTGAATCCGTGAGGGATTATATTCGCAATTCTATAGAGATGGATCTTAGCCGAGCAGGGATGGCAAGATTAGTATTCGAGATGTCACTGACCAGTCCTTGAGTATTATCTTATTCACCTTTGCTAGAGTGGCTGGTAGTGTGGCTCTTCACTTAGCCAACAGGTCCTATATGCAGTATGCCTTGGAATTCCATGAACTGAAGGTATTCAACTAGTGTGATCCAGTACTTCCGGTGATAAAAGAACAGCTTACCAAGGTGAAGAATGGAAGATCCAAGAACTTTGGTTATGGTTCTATTCTGACCACTTCCACCTTGGAGAAGATCCCACCGATGTAGCCACAGTACATTTCACTTGGAGTGTCAGTACCAACAAAACCACGGATGCAGAGATGGGTCGATCTCATGGACAGACATGCTAGTCAGTTGCAGATTTCATTCTATGATGCCTTATTTGAGTGGTTCAACCATCAGTGGATGGTTTATGCCGAGTATCCGTATGCCCGGATGGATTTCCGGGGTGACCCAGATTTGGTGTTGTCGGCTGGTGAGCAATGGGGCGTTATAGGTAAAAGATCTGACCATATCTCTGTTTATTGATTTTATAATGTTCTTGTGTTTTTAAATGCTATCAAGACTAATCAAACTCATATGTTCGTGCAGATATTGGACCAGTGCGACCAGCAGTGTGCCCGAGGGTAGCAGCTGTCGTTCTAGTAGGAGAGGCTATAGGGACGGTTGTCCTTCACGATCTAGACATAGCCGAGACCCTTGCAGTATTGTAGGATCATATCGAGGGTCTCACCCTTGGTATTCAGGATATGAGGACCGACGAGTTACCTTTGAGATTACAGTGCCATACTACTAGTGTGCCGAGTTGATGGACTAGGCTCTTACTTATGATCGCCCAGGCGGTGACTTGTTATCACCAGCACCATTAGTCTAGGGTGCTTTCCTGCATTTTTGAGTTTTTGGGTCATATGACCAATTTTGTCTTGGACATAGAACATTTTGAAAAACTATAAACAGTTATATATTTTTTTTTTTTTTTTGGAGCTTTATTTTGGTTAAATTATATGATCTTGATGCAAATGTTGGTTGAAATTCTTTCTTTTATAAATGTTGCAAATGTCTATCTAAGACATAATTTGCCAATGAATCAGTTAATGTGTTTAAGTTTCTGGAAATATGCTTATATTGAATGGAATCAAATTGCCTTTCCAAAATCGTGACCCTTAGGAACATACGATAGATAGCTGGATTCTGAACGGAATAGATGCCAGTAAGCTGTACGATGACGAGCTATGAGTCTAGCCTGACAACAAGTTGGTGTATGCCATATATGATGGCATCAGAGAGAAGCTCCATCAACACGCTATACTCAACGATGTTATTCGTTGACCGACCAATACATACCCCTCTAAAATTCACTAACTCGCCGCTTGGATCAAAAATGGCCCAGGCTGCAGAAGATAGGTTTCGCATATTACGACCAGCTCCGTCGGTGTATCCAACAAATGATTCCAAAATGTTCAACATCTGCAACAAATGAAAAAGTGGATTACCCAACCAAAAATATCACTCTTGAAGAAAACAAAAATGTAACAAAATCATATAAAGACATTACTACACTTAATCAAGCATAGTAACGTTTAAGGTACAACTCGTTTTGGGGTTACAACAGCGGAATCCCATCATAATCTACTAGCTCATAGGCTCCTTTCACTAAGACTCGCTTAACAATGTAGGAACCCATCCACAATGATTGGAACTTACCTACTCCCAATTTATCAGATTCTTGGTCGTAAAGTAAGACTAGGTTTCCTTCTGAGAAGACACGGGTTTGACATTCTTGTCAAACTGTGCCTTGACTCATTTCCTATGAGCTTCATTAGCCAAGGCGGCATCACGACAGGTTTCATCCAATTGGATTAGTTCCAAGAAACGAGCCTCTTCCTCTGAAGTTCCGGGGAGAAGGTCGACTGCGAGCTTAAGAGATGAAATCTCACACTGAATCGGCAAGACCGCTTCCAAACCATACACCAGCTGAAAGGGTGTAAATCCAGTTGCATTTCTCACCAATGTCCTGTATGCCCACAAGGTCGAGTATAGGATTAGGTGCCAACTCCGTTTGTGGACTCCAATCATCCTTTGCAGCATGCGCTTCAAGACTTTGTTGATCGCCTCAACTTCTCTGTTAGCTTGCAGATAATATGGAGTAGAATTTTCGTGGGACAGTCCTAATTTGGCAGTCAATTCGACCATCATGTGATTGCGGAAATGTGATCCATGATCTATGACTATATCTTGTGGAACACCGAATCTAGAGACTACATGATTGAAAAATAAAAGAGCAGTTGTTTTGCCGTTGTTGTTTAATGTAGGCATCGCCTCAACCCATTTCATAAAATAGTCGACTGTGACTATAATATACCCATGCCCCCCGGCCGAGGTGGGGTTACATGTCATGAAATATATGCCCCATTTGGCGAAAGGCCCAACAGCAACTACTGGATGCAAAGGTGTGGGTGGTATTCTGGTTTTTCGGTCGAATATTTGACAAGCATGGCAACTTCTGACTACTGTTATGCAATCTTTGAACATTGTTGGCCAGAAGTAACCTGCTCTTATAATCTTTTGTGCCGTAGCGTAACCAGATGGATGCCCCCCCCCACACACCTGAATGACAATCATTCAGGACTTTTTCAGCCTCCTCATGGGTGAGGTACCTTCACAGAATTGTATCGACACCACGACAGTAAAGGGTATCACCAACAATTATGTAGTCTTTTGCTTGGTATCGAGTACGTCATTGTTATGAGCGAGAGGTATTAGGCCTGTATGTTTGGGTTTGGAGATAAATGATTATTTGTCCATACCACGGATTGCTCGATGATATTAGAAACAAAGATTCATCCACGATTGATGCTTTAATTTTGAATCGTTGTACGACTATGGGAAGTCGCATAGTAACTCTACTAAAACCAGAGATTTCTTTGATTTGGATTTTACGAATTCCAGATCAAACTCTTGTAAAATGGCTATCCATTTCGAATATTTGCCCCCAAGTAACTGACGTGACAGAATGTAAGTCATAAGGTTGCAATCTGACAAAATGGTAGTTTTGCGAAAGAGGATATAATGTCGAAATCTCTGTACTACTTGAACAGGTGCGAGAGCCATCTTTTCAACATAGGAGTACTTTCTTTCTGTATCATTTAAGTTTCTGCTTAAATAATAGATAGGATGTTCAATTCCATTTTCTTCTTGAGCTAAAACCATTGCAATGGTCATATTTGCTGCAACTAGATACAGGTTAAAGTCTGTTTGATAATTAGGAGCGTAAATTAATGATGCTTTAATTATGAATTATTTTAGAGCATCAAAGGAAGCTTGCGCAACCTGATCCCAGTTAAAGGGTACTTATTTTTTCAAAAGACGCATATAACCTTTAGCAAGTTCTGCGTAATTTGGAATGAACCTCCTTATAAAGTTTGTTTTCCCTTGGAGTTTCTGAATCTGAAGCAAATTTGAAGGTGGAGGCATATCGATGATCACCTGAACCTTACATGGGTCACGTCGAATCCCATCCTCAAAAACCAAAAATCCAAGTAAATGACCAGAACTGACACAAAACACACACTTGTGTGGATTGAGTCGTATCTTGTAGTGTCGGCAACGTAGAAATATAGCTCTCAAATGCTACAGATGATCAGTTCACTTTCGCGAATGAGTCGGTAGATCATCAAGATAAGGCTAAATGATGTTCTTGATGTCATGGAAGGCATAATTCATAGCCCTCTGAAAAGTTGCCCATGCATTCTTTAAACCGAAAGGTAATTTGTAGTACGCGAATGTGCCCCATGGACATATAAATTCAATATTCGACTGGTCCTATGGGTGGATATTTATTTGATTATACCCGGAAAATCCATCCATAAATGAAAAGATATCGCATCTGGCGCATTCATCAATTATCTGGTTGATGAAGGGTGTAGGATAGTTTTCCTTTGGACAAGCTTGATTTACATCCCTGTAATCAATGCACACTCTAATCGTTCCTTGTTTTTCATCACAGGAACAATATTTGATACCCAATGAGTTAGAGGAACTGGGTAAATGAAACCAGCATGCAAAAGTTTTTCAACTTCTGCCTTGATGGCAACGGCTTTCTTCGGGTGCACCTGCCAAACCCGTTGTCGTACCATTTTGACATCTGGATACATCTTGATTTTGTGTTCAACTATGCTCGAGTCAATGCCTGGAATTTCTTCATATGACCATGCAAAGACATCTCTGAACTCAGGAAAGAGAGCGCAATATATTTCCAGTTCTGAAGAAGAGAAAGATTTGCTGACATGAATATTTTCTACAACATGTGGTTTGGTCGGGATATTTATGGCAATAGTGTCTTCAATATTGGACAGATTTCACTCGGAATCCACCGTATTTATAGTATTTGATAGAAAATCAAAAACTGAAGGATGATTAAGGTCGCTGGAATAATCTTCGTAATCTGGAAGATGGGAATGATGGTGGTAATCTTCCCATGGTGCCTCTCCTATCATCATTGACTGAACAATTCCTTTGTCGGTAGAATGTACATGCAACCAAGGATCTGAAGAGGTACCATATTCTTTAGACCTATCTATCCAAACACTCGATGAGCATTGATTTGGGTTTGCCGCCTAGGCCAAGAAAATTGATTGCTACAATATTTCTATTGGGCATGGAGGCAATACCTAGCGATGATCCATGTTATCATCATGTTCGGAAATCTTCTAAATCGTTTTAGATATAGAAGATACCATATTGCAGGTTTTCACTATGGCTACTTCCGCCAGATTACTTGGAGGCGGTAGAGCAAAAGTACCCATCAAGGTAGGGTCTTTTAGGATGCCTACTCCAATATTTTTGAAGCGATTGAGAGCTTCCATGGATCATCAGGATGCTTCCCGTAACTTGTGAACTGTTGGGGAGAAAGGTTTGTTGGTAAATGATTGTAATTCCTCCTTGTAAAGGAAATGTAATCTTTCTAAAGTATGTTGACATAGCAGCTGCTATAGCATAAATCCAGGGCCTTCCCAATAGGATTTTGTAATCAAGGTTTCCATCGATAACTTCGACACCAATTTCTACTTTTTAGCCCCTTAGCTCAACTTGTAAGTTACTTAAAATCCCGTATAGGGTGTATTTTCATCCATCGAACACTTTTAATGTCGTTGACGATCACGACAAGGGTGGTGAGCCTAAATTTTTCCAACAATTCATTGACATAATGCATGTAGATGCCCCCTCATCAATAATTGTTCAATGAACATTTTTGTTGAGGGCTTTCACTTGAATGAGGAAAGCAAGTTGAGTCGGTAACTAAGCTTCGTATCCTTTATGATTAAAGGCCACAAGATTGGAATCTGCTAGGTCAATCCCACCTATTGCCAATAATAGAGCCTACTTTTGGGAGGGGAAATTTTGCAGTACTTCAAGTGTCGACATAGCGGATGGTGATTGGGCCAAATCCTCTACTATATTATAATTATGTGTTGCTCGAGCATGAGGATTAACTGTCAATTTGCGTACTACTCTCTTCAACGGCTTTATCTTTAGCTTAGGAATGATGGGTGGCACAACTTCGGTTGAAGTTGTTGTCGAACTACTAGGTTGATCTGCAGCCTTGTTGTTCGACAACTATGGATTCCCGTAATCCTTATTCCTTGTTGATATCAAAGCATCATTTTTTTGTTTCTAAATGGACAACATAAGCACTTGGGATGGGGAAGCATTGTCGCTAGCAACCAGATTGGTTTCTGGGTTTGGAAATGGGTCGGTCAAGACCGCTAATATTTTTGAAATCTAAAGAACTTCTTAATATCAGGTTTATTTGGACAATCTCTCATCCAATGGTCTTCATCACATATGTGACATGGCCGATTAGGTTTCTTTTGCCCATAAGGGTTTTCAGAAGATTTTTTAGGAGAGAAATCATCCTGTTTCTTCTTTTTGCTTTTCCCTTTCTTCTTTCCCCCTGGTTGCTTCGGTTCTTTGCCTTTGTCGGTCGACACGGCATTGGCCTCCAAGGCAGGAAATTTTTCATTTGCTTTTTTACTGGAGACTGCAAGGGCTTTACCAGATGAGGCCTTCGCAGTCTACGTACTTGAGGTACCAATCACGTCGTTGCCGATATGAGAGTCCTTGTTTGATTTAGGAGGAGAAGGAACAGAAAACTCCAGTCTAGGAGCATCAGGAATTTTTTCATAGAGCGTGCCAAACTGAGTATAGATCAAGTCTAGATATTGCACATGAGCAATGACATGCTCTTTAGTGACAACTCCCCCCTTGACCACATCTTTTGTAATAGAAGGTAACAATGACTTAATAAACCATTCGGCTAATAGTTGATCAGGAACATATGTCTTTACCATTCTACGCCGACATCGCCACTCATGAATATGATCAGATATGTGAGTGGCTGTTGTCTGCTTAAAATTTGTAAGAAGCTCCATTCCTATTTCGTACCTTATGGGTAACTGAAAATGGGTTAAAAAGGTGGTGGCAAGGGTGTTGAAGTTATCGAATGAAGCTCTAGGCAATTCAAAGTACCATTTTGCTACTGGACTAGTTAACGTTCTCTGAAAAAGGTGAAGCCTAATCGAATCATCATTGAGAGTGTTGGACGAACACCACAGATGAAAGGTAATCACATGATTGGATGGATCCTCACCTGGATTTCCATTGAATTTAGGAATATTTGACGGAAGTTTTTGAGGAATCGCCGGCCACCAAGGGGCATAAGCAATTGGATCATTTTTTAGTCGATTCAGGTCTAGTAATTCTAAAGTTTCCACAAAAGGAAAATGTTGATTCAGTTTTGGTGAAGCATACCTAGGATAAGATGGGATCACCTGAGTCATGAGCCTTTGCATACCAGCATAATGTATTTTATGCTGATAAATTTGATAAGGTTGATGGGCGTAACCATTATAATATGATTGTTGGTAACCGTTTTGAATATACGGCTGCCCATTACTTGCAAAGCTTTGTTGCTCAAGTCCTCGGTAAGTTTCCTAGAATTGCAGTTGTTGATATTGCACCAGCCATGGCTATGAGACCATTTGTTGTTGCCCAATACTGGTTTGACCAAGATGAGGGGTTATAGTACCTGTTTGATCCTGATTCGCTTCAGTTAAGGAGCCACTAATCGGCGGTTGTGATTGAGTCGCAGAGACAAGAGGTTGGTGTATTACGACCTGAGAGACTGCAGGTTGACATACAACAGGCAGCGCTTGGACTTGCGACACTGTCACAATAGCCGGTGTAGTGGGAATGTTCGACACAAGTTGATTTTCTTGCATTGAATATACAACTCTCAGTTGTTGAGGCAGTATTGGTACCCAACTACTGGATGCAATCCCATCTTGACCCAAATTTTATTGTAAACTCTCATATGGTTGTCCTCCTGGAGAGAAAAGTGAAAAGGCATACTGCCCCCCATATGGCGGCAATCCAATGTTCAAAGGGAAAATGGGCCTTTGGAGACTGAACTGCCCAAATTGATACTGTTGCGAAGGATCAATTTGTTGAGACTCAACATAAGAAATTCCAGATAAGGTTCTAGATGAACAAATAGGAACAGACCATATTGTCGAAACAATCCCTGGGTGGACTCCATCTAACTATTGAGAGCTAGTTGGGATAAATGGTATACCAGCGAACGTTGTTGGAGTGGTAATAGGAAGTTCTGCTATTGCTGTATTAGATGACACAATCCTAGATGTTGACGGTTGTTCAGACATATCGAGTCTATCCAAAAGATTTCCTAGCGATTCTACAGGAACTTGCAGTGAAGGGTGACTAACTTCTGTAGTAGAGGGATATAGGTGTATCCCAGTTCCAAAATGGATGGAGTACTGGATGGAAGATCCTCCACAATCTCTTCCATAGCAATCAATCCAGGCGGAAGAGGCAGATTGTCAGGTCTGTAAAATATTTCTGGTGTCGAAGAAGGTATAGACTCTGCAACGACAGATGTTGGAGGGGTGACACCTTCCGAATCAGTCCTAAATGGAGCTGGTTCAGGAATAGAAATGTTTACCATTACACTAGGATCGGTTCTAATGTCCTCTTGTAACTGCGGAATTTCTTCTGTAGAGGCAGGGATACCAGAAATAGTTGGAGTAATTGGTGTCTCTGAGGATGTTGAAACAAAAGTTTCAAATAAACCAGGAGACTTTGACCCAATTAAATGAGATCGCTTGGCCTGGAATGGTTTTGTTTCCAAAGTCAAAGACAGTTGACTTGTTAGTCTCCACGAACGACGGGGTTTTAATTGACTTTCTTCCACGACTGCGGATTACTTGATCAACTCAAAATAAAAAGGGGAAAATGTTATTCTGAATTAAATGAATTTTATGACGCTTTGACACAACTTGCTTTTTCAATTTTAAAAATTCGAGAAAAAGCTAAAGATGACTCTAGTCACCTTCGATTTTTAATGAGCCTAAAGTGACAAGTACTCAGATGAACCTTTTCTTTTAAGGAGTCTGAAAAGGAACAAAAGTGACTACTCTGGAAATCTAGACAGAAGGATTACCAAACCAATCGCAAAACTAAAAAATACTTTTTACGTACGGTAGTCAATCTTCCCGTAGGGCAGCATATATGGCTTCCTAAGGATAAAGGATATAGCCTATTGTGGTCTCCCAATATATACTCGACGGTACGTGGGAGCACAAGTCTGTACTGGCACTTGTCATATTAAAGAGGAGAAATCACCCAACCTACGATGAAAATGATAGTTACCAGGCTTTACAACATTGGAATACATCTCTATCCTAGACTTCTAAATGTTGTCTGTTAGGTTCCAAAGCGTCTTTATGTTCATTGAGGTTTATTTTACAATTGATCTCTCTTAAGAAGTTTGCCTTTAAGGTTCACCGCGTGATGTAGATATACAATTCCTAAATATGCAATCCAAGATGATAAATAGTCGTTTACTTTCTTTTTGCAATGAAAATTCTAGCTACTAAGGAAAGAGAAGTAAAATTCTTTCAACATAGAGCAGAGAGCACACACTAGATGCACTTTTCCTAAATCAATTTCTGCATGCAGTCTAAATGCAAATGCACATGTATGTATTTATTTTTTCAGATTCCTTAATGTGTGAATGACAAAAAGAAAACTAAGTACAGATCTAAATTACTTTTCTTCAAAGCGACACTTCAGCAATTTAAAAAAAAAAAAACGAAAAGAAGATTAAGACGACACTTTCAATTTCGATTTGAAAACTGCTTTCGACACTTTAAAGAATTGATGATTCAAATAAAATACAATGGCAAAAGTGTAATCAACTATCTAAAATATGAAGATTTATGACACTCTTTTCTTTGACTGAAAACGACACTTGCGACACTTTCAAATCAAAAGATGACAGTTCGATTAAGCTACTGCTTGTAAACGATTACTGTAAATGATGAAAAAAACATTACAAAAAAAAAAAACATTTATAATTCTTTATCAATGGAGGTTGAATAATGCAAAGGAAGAGAGTTTCAACAATGATATATTGATCATAGACAACAAAACTACTGAATAAAGCTGAAGACAATAAAGAAAAAAACAAAATCTGGAGGCAGAAACAATCTCATTCAATCATCGCACCTGTAACATAGGGAAACAGGGATGCATCTCACCTGCAACACATGGGAGGTGTGATGCATTCAGGTTGCCAATGAGAGACAGTGCGATGGTCCAAGGACGAGACTGAGCTTGGTTTTCAGTCACAGTTTGCAACTAAGTTTAGGGATTTAGGTTGAGCTAATGATAGGCAGTAAACACAACGCATAAGGGCTGATCTAATGAGGTTATTTGAGCTACCACCAAGGCACGTACGATGTTTGGAAGTCAGTTGTTCAGTTCATAAACAAGTCGGGAGATTGACTGAAGAAGCATTGATCTACTTTGCACTTGCATAGCAAATGCACTTCGAAGGTTAGTTGGCTTAACTTTAGGCTTTGTCTGTAGTTTATAAAGCAAACAAATAGAGACAAACAAACAAGATATTCGCTCCCCAGTGGAGTCGTCGTTTTGTTATCGAGAAAACTAGTGTCCATTCATAGTTGCTAGTCCCACTAAGACGGGTAGCTATCTTAGAAACAAACTAATTAAAGTTACTTGTGTTTTCCTTTATGAGAGATAGATGAGAGAGAAGCAAAGAGTACCAACCTCAGTCTTTTGCTTGGCTCCTTGCTTGTTTCCTCTCCCCTTTGACAGAGCTTCGCCACTTTTTCCTCACTTGCGCCACTTCAAAGAACACCTATAGAGTCAAAGCAGCATAATACCATCAAAGCATAGAGATCTATAACCATAAACAATATAGGATCAGATGTATATTAACCATACAAATTCATATACACATACAAGATTCAGAGATATACAAGCATATGGAGGAAAACTCAAATAGCTTTATTGATAGAAGTAGTAGAAGAGAGGATTACAACCAAGCTATCTGATCCAGTGCCATCCTCCCAGCATGAAAGCCCTCTTCACTTCATGAAAAGCTTAGATCACCCAACAATACAATGTTTCACAGAGAAACCAACAGCACTTCCTTACAAATTACAAAATTCCAACCTCTGGATCTCTGGGATGAGGGATCCATATATAGATATTTGCAGGTGGGTGAGTCAGCTTCTGGGATTTTTATTAATGTCATTTCACTGATAGTTCTTGGTTCCACTTGGAGATTTCATGATCTCTTAGTCATCCCTGGGCGAATTTAGAGAGGCAAGTGTCAAATGAGTAGTCTCTAGAAGATTCTTTGGGTTTCCACCTAGCAAACTGCCTTTGCCATTTGTCTGCTTTCGCTCATCGCACCCTATAGAAGGGATTTTCAATATACATCGCACTTTTTTCATGTGATAGGTGAGATGCATCGCACCCTCAGCATGGAGCAGTCTGTATGGTCCAATTTTGACCAGTTCTGAGCAGTTTTTCAGGGAGAACTTCTGGGAAATGATGTAATCAGTTCACCTTGTTCCTTTAGGGTATGAAACAACACTTTTAGGGGTTTAGAAGCCCTTGGCTTATGGACATATTTGATTGGGTTTGCAGTGCACAAATATGTCTATAACAGTCTACCCACAACCACAGTTGTGGAATTGTCATAACAACTTATACCCAATCGTAGTTGTAAGTTGTTCACTTGTAGGAAATATTTCCCTGCTCTGATACCACCTAATGAAATCAAAATTAGGGTCTATGTACCTTTGAATGGCTCAAATCCAGTGATCCTATGGGTTAAGGACCCATGGAAACTGGAAAACCTTCAACTGATTTGCGGAAACGAACGTAATCTCTAAAAACCTTAAGCTCCCCCACATTCCAAATTGTTGACGTCGCAAGTCAAGATCTAACTGCGCAGTCTAAACTTCATGTCATGAAATCGAGTTTTATCCTACTGTTTAGGATAATTGGAGATCAGACTCCACATTACATCTCAGTTCTTTTTTATGCCCAATTAAGGTTGGGATCGACTATACCACAAATTAGTCAGAGGTTGGGCTGACTAACCAAATATCATAAACAAATAAAGGGCCCAATTATGGGTCAGGGCTGACCTTCTCTACACAATTTCCAAGAGTCCCAATTATTCAATGGATCATCATTGATCCATCCTGTGATAAATGTGGATCATCTTCCTCTCATAGAAGTGCAAGTTTCTTCCCATCATTTAGACCAACAACATATACTCGTGACTTCTCGTAAATAGACACATTTGGATCCTAAATTTATACACATAGAGGGTTGTATATTTAATAGGATTAATGCAGAGCACATATTAACTCAAAACACACCCACATAACTCGTAAACACAATTCTATTACACAATCCGACCATCACTTGATCATTTGTGAGGTCTACTTTACAATAATATCACGGTCAACCTAATCTCCATTAAAATAGACCCTATTAGTCCTTTCGCTATGCTCAAAACATATCAAGCCTTACAATTTATAAATGACAAAATACAATATGGATCAAATCACTAGAAGGATCCAATCAAATTCCTAATATCACTCACTGTCCATATACTTTCAAACAACACTTAACAAACTCAATAAGAATCGAGGAAATATCGTCCTCATGTCCATGACCACCTTCTAGAATGTCTGAAAAGTCAAGTTTGATTTAGAGTGGGTCGATGCTCTTGCATCACCATTCGAAATATATAGTTGTACAAATATGATAAGTTGTGTATACCACTAGAGAATTTAGAACCTCGTTGTGAAGAGAATCCCATACTTCTAGAGTTATTGGACATTTTGAAGCTAAAAACAACATCATGAAACCTACAAAGATATGTGTATTTGCTAAACATGTTGACCAATGTTGGACAATTTATCTAGGCATGTGTCTTGATTTTTGTTGAATCTTCAAATAGGAAATTGGGATTTTATAATTCCTTGCCTATATTAAGTTGACCATGGGAAATCATTTGAATGAATTTCCTTTGAGGATTATGAAAGACCAAAAAGTGGAGTTAGACCTTATTTCCAATACTTGACAAATCCACTAAGATGACACAATTGATTCATTGTAAGAAGACTATCACTAAAAATAAGAAACAAAATTGTTGTTCTAAAAGATTTGCACACATCTTGGATTGTTTAAATATATTATTTCTAATGAAGATATGATATTCTAAGTCAATTTTGAATAGTGTAATTGGGTGTGATGGATTTTAAGGTGAAAAGCAATACAAAATTTCATTTGTAAATTGATGGAAAAATGAAAGTTGTAAATAATATTGTTGTTCATTTTCTAAGTGGGTTTAACATAAGGAAACCTAAGACTTAAAATGGAAGGTTACCCTATATACAACATTGTTATAATTAAGTAGTGCATACTTCTAGAAATTAGTCACCATTCAACATGTATTTAGGATTTTTTCCTTGGGCACCCTTTGACATTTCATTCATTCAAACTATTGGAAGTCGATGGAGAAAAAAGAAAATCAAAATAAAGAGATAACCTTCATCAAAAGAATTCAGTGTGTACATAGGTAGGTGGAAAAGCAATTGTAGAGAGCACGTCACAAGTATAAGGAGAGTCATGATAAACACAAACAATATCATCAATTCCAAGGGAGAGATATGGTGTAGTTACATCTCAATAAACAACATATACAAGGCACAAGGAAGAAGCTAAAACCCATTTAGTATGCTCTATTATTTTCAATAGAGATAGTAGGTTTCTAAGTCAAGTTTTGAGAACAATATGGGGCATGATGGATATTAAGTTAAAATGGAGTAGAATGTTCCATTTGCGTTGTAAAGTGCAAACAAATGTGGTAAACAGGACCATGATTCATTTTTTGAGGGGTTTTAATTGAAGGCATCCTAAGACATGGGATAATAATTACATACCCTATGTATGGTGTTGTCATAATAGGGAACTCATACTTCTAGTAATGAGTCACCATTTGATGCATGTTTCAAATTTTAGCCTCAGTTACCTTTTGACATTTAATTTGCTTAAACCACTAGAAAGAAGTCAATGGGAAATATAATGATGAAAATAAAGGTATGAGGTTCATCAAAAAAATATCACAAATACATATAAAAGTGGAAGAGTAATTACAGAGAGAACATAAAATATACAAGTGGCGAGCCTCAGAATTGACATCTTTTTACACCCTATTTTCCCTATTATTAATTAATTTTCACTAGCATATAAATTTGTATTAGTCAATTTTAATATTTATATGAGGGATTTAAACATAAAGTGTTTTCCATTGCATTTACTTAGCAATTTGTATGAATTTAAACATTGAAAAAAATCATATTTGTATTTATCTTTGAGTTAATTTGAAAATACAATGCGCCAGACGAGTTGTTGTGCAAGTTTTAATGTATCCACAGGCAATGTGTTGGTTACAGTTGTTGCAAATCCCATTGCTACAACTATTGTTGCTACAACTCCAAATTGTGTGTTGCAACTCTATTTCATGCCATTACTGCAACTCCAGTTCATGTCATTGTTGCAGCTCTTGTGCTACCACTCTCGTTGTTGTAGCTCTAGTTTACATTGTTGCTACAACTCCAGTTTACTTTATTACTATAAATCCAATTCATGTTGTTGTTGCAACTCTAGTTCATGTCATTACTGCAACTCCACGGCTGCAACTCCATAACCATGAGCCATTGGAATCTAGAGTTGATGTTACATAGTTATTATTCTATTATTTCAATTGGGATCAATATTAAACATGATTAATTGAATTATTAATAATTATTTTGGAATTATGTATTAGCCATTTATTGTTTGCTAATTATTAGCAGACCAAATGAGAGATTGTGGATGCATATTTATTGTTTGCTAATTGTTAGCAAACCATATGAGAAACTTGTAGATCTCATTTTTTGGGTGTTATTTTATTTTTAAACAAATGTTATGTATAAAAGGAGTTCTTCTTTCATTTAACGAGGAATAATCTTAGAGCATTGTCTAAATCATAATGAAATAATTTAATTTTTAAGCCTTTATTTTAATTGTAGTTTATAATTTCATTTATTTCTTTTTGTATATTTTTTTTATATCTATTTGATTTTGTTTTGCATGTTTATTTTATGTTCATATTTAAGAATTTTTAATTTAATTTAACAAGATTAGTTAAATAAATTAATTCATATTGTCAATGTAACAAGTGCTCATAAATATCAACACTTTGTTCTAGATAGGGCCCACTCGAATAGAACAAAGTATTGATTTGTTACACTAACAATATGAATTAATTTCATTTCACTAGGTGGTTCTCTTTTCTAGTTGTGTGATTTAACTCAATTATTTATTCATGTAGAATTTATTTACTTCTATAATTAATTTCTAGTTGTGTGATCTTTGCAATTAATTATTCATGCATGGTTGTATCTCTTTATTTATCAAGTTATTTAAGTAATTGATTATTCATGTTTAATTCTAATTTGACATGCTTACATTTCATATTGGTTTGCATTCATTTACGTTGTTAAATAAATGTGTTCAATGCATGATTACATTTGTTGGTTTGAGTAAAAACGGGATCATCTTGGCAAGGATTATTCTTTTCATTTCCCACTTATGTGGTTTGTGTACCTATATTGGGGGTTACAGCATTAAGCTTGCTACACCTACTAGGTAGAATTATGTTATTTTAATTTCACAAGTGCGATATTTAATTTCCTACAATCATGTTTTCTTTCCAACAAGTGTGTTTAAATTCTTGAAATCACGTTTACTTTCCTACCAATGTGTTTAATTTCCTACAAGTGTGTTTACTTTAACATAAGTAACTTTAGTTTCTTTACTTTTGAACTTGTAGAACCTTTCCAAGCTTTTGAACTGGTTATACTCCATCTGGAAAATCAATCATTGATACTACAACTACAAAACAAACCAATAAAATTTAAATGTGTGATCTGCATATACAGTGCACGGTAACTCAAAAATTATATATGAGCCCCGGGTTCACAATTAAATGCATAGCCTTTTGGTTGTCTTTCTGGGCAATCAGAAGGGTAATTAAAATTCCTGTCATTTTTGGTGTCATTATTGAGGGAGTTACAAAAGACACTTTTTTCTTACATTGGTTGTTTGAATTTCATATTTTTTCATGCATAAGAAATTGTTTTCTTTTGTTTTTTTAGAGTTCATGATATAGGTCAAGTTTATAGATATTGGTTGAATCACTAAATACTTTTGTGGTGCAGCAAGACAGATGTCTAGGAAAATCCTCTCTGCGAACAGAGATGATCCCTCTAGCCCAATGAGTGGGACTACCAACCTATGGGACAATCCAGAAGGTACTTTCATAAATTACAATTGAAATGAGAGAAGAGGAAGATGGCCTACCTCGTTTTGATGCTATAACATGCTCCTTTGTTGAATACCTTGAATCACTTGTGCCTCGGCTCAGTCCTACTACTCACAGCATATGAATGCCTGCACAAGAGATCAAATACATGACAAAGCATATGAATACAATTATCATAATCGAAAGTAATCCAATGAACATGTCAAGGAGCATTAAGATAAATGATGTATTAACACACACATTTATGGAAAGTGAACCCACAGTAGTATATATTAATAGAATGAAGGAGGAAGCATACAACTAAGCCTTGATGTCAATAATATCTCCTTGATTGAATGTCCAAGTCCAAGCTCAAGCTCTCCAAGCACTCCTTCTCTAAGCCAAATGAGTAGCATGTAGGCACTATCTCAGCATAAGGGTGAAAATAGACAAATACCAACCATTTGGGAATGGGAAAAGATGAATATATAGGTAGGGAAATGGAGTTAGGATCTCTCCAACGATAGGAGAAGGCCTTCATCTCAAGGAGGTAGCTCATAGGGATAAGAAAAAAGGGCCAAGTTGAGAGAACTCGATCTCATCCACATCGAACAACCTCCAGCTCATCTTTCTGGAAGCCTCTAGATCATGAAGCTTCTTTTCCTCTTTGGGAAAAATTTCCTTTTAGGGATCATCGCAGGTATCTAATACAAAAGGATGCTGGTAGCGCGAGGCTAGTGAAGTGTAGCTAGCAACTAGCATGGGTTTCCAATGTCAAGGGAGCGATGATCCTAAAATTAGGGTTTTAGATCTCTTTTCTTCAGGGGAAGCTCAAGGCATTTTTCCATCAATGTTTTAGGGAGGATCTGAGCTACATATTAGGATGAGTACACTGTATGATTTCCAAGTTTCGAGCACTTCAGGGTATGTCACAAGGAAGTGTGGGAGGTGTGACAAAATACTGTGTAATATATGTCCCCTAAAGCATGAAGGAAGAACAGGGAGTGATGGTTGAGATGCTTTATGATATTTTTCAAGGACGAGAAGAAACACTGCCAAGAGACTTGCAAATCAAGGATGAATATACATATACGTATCTGATGTCAAAACATGAATCCAGAGTATGGATGCAGCCATCTGGATAGTAAGGACTATGAAAAATATCCACAGCATGGGCGCAGCCATATGAATGAGAAGGATCGTCTGTAGATCTAAGATCCAAGGTATGGATGCAGTCACCTGATATAGAAGGATCATCACAAATGGAAAGTCCCACGGTATGGTCATAGTCATTCGTATAAAAAGAAACATGTGTACAATCATGAACAATAAATAACTCCATGCAACTTGAGTCATATCAGACAAAACTCAGGGTCTTGCAGTCCATCCCAACCTAATCAAAGTATGAATTCTAACATGCGAATGAATGCGTCGAAGTCAAACATTCTAGAAAACCACCTAATTACCGGCCAATGATGCGGATCATTAACAGGTACAAGAGGAACCACCAATAATGGCAATGGTCCTCAAGGTACAACAGTACAATCTGTGAATCTGAAATTAATTTGAATTCAAACACTCATGGAATCATCTGATCGAAGGCTGATGATGAAAACCTATCATTAGATGCGAAAAACTTGTCATTAAGGCATGCAATCTCTAAGGTACTAAAATGGAGTCTCTAAGTCATCTTCCTGGATAATGAGTTGAAGTCGATAGGAAGTGACCCATTGAAGGAGGGCCATAATGATTCCTCCATCATAAGCACGAAACAAGGAATAAAGTGGAATGAATGAATAGGATCCAATATTTTTGCAAAGGGTCAGACAATGTATAGATAATGAACTGCAGTTAGGAATTCTCTTCGACATCGGTGACACAACTCTGAAATGTGGCAACATTTGACTCAACATAAGACCAAAGGTCATGATGACGAAATGGAATAGTCAGATGAGAGGCAAAATGGATCACCTAAACCCGAAAGGACAAATGACTGAGTGAGGATATCCCAAACCCGACACGAGAAAAAGATGAGTGTCATGTTCAACAAAGACATGTTGCCTATACAAGGGATGTTTCACTTTCATTTTCCCCCACTATTTCTAGCGAGTACCCCAATTATTTTTAATCACAGTCTCGAAAGGGATAGCATATGCTTGTCATATAAGTCCATTCTTCGAATGAATCCATCCTATTAAGTTTTACGAGTCCTAGAAAGGAGAAACTCAGTCTCGTCATGGTGACAAGTCTTTTTTCGTAAATATTTCTAACGAGTCCGACAGAAGGATAAATCGATATCTTTTTCATATTTAGAGATTTTGAAAAAGAGACGAAAAAGAAAACTCCATCATGTCACTTTTCGTAATTTGTCGTCTCAGTATAGCCGAGTCACGAACTTTACATGAGATTTCAAAATCTTAATTCCAATATGTGGTACACTGCCTTACTCCAACAGTATTCAACTAGTGTGATGGGTTGTTGGCCAATATGAAGAGGCAACTGACTGAAGATAAGAGGGGAAACTTGAAGCAGTTCGGCTTCAGTTCGATCTTGGTCACTTTCTTTTTGGATCAAGTGCCCCTATTTTGGTATCAATGGACAGAGATTTCAGATCCTTCTCCACAAGATCTGAGGTTGGTGAGAGGGATTGCACTCATGCCTCGTGGAGGAGGGGGCCAACATATGCATTGCCTCCTCAATTTTTTAGTTGGTTGCATCGCCAACTAATCGTTGTGGATGACTATGCCTATGCAGGCATATATTTCAAATGGGATCTAGATATACCTCTGCCACCAAGTGAATAGTGGACTGATGCAGGTAAAACTTGTTTTTTGGATTTTTCAAGTTTTATGAGTTTGTTTATTAAAGTGTAATTGAGATTTAAATTGTGATAAATGTGCAGATGTCAGACCAGAAATTCCTCCTGGCATGTCGCCAATAGCACGACGAGTAGCACATCATATAGAAGATGCTCCATATGAGGAAGGAACAGATACCATGGTGGATATGGAACGCAAGCTAGACGTGATCACCCGAGGGATTCCAAAATACACGACTATAGATGATGTGCCACTACGATACTAGAGGCATATAGTAGGAGTGTCTGCGAGACCACATCGGTTATTAGGCTGAGTGATTAAAGCGGTGTCATGTTATCGTGAGCATCATGTAGGTGAATAGCCTTTCTAGTTGTTTTTGCACTGTTGTAGGCTTTGAAATCCATGTGTCTCAGAACACTTTATTTTTTGAGATTTTGATGGAAAAAATCTGACAGCCGTGATATATATATATATATATAGATAGATAGATATGCATGTTTTATTTTCTACTTATGTGTCCATGCACCATGATGATATGATCAATTTTATAAATTACACAAATGTCTATCAAGAACATAATTTGCCAATGCATCTGTTAACGTATTCAAGTTATGTGGAATGTGTTGATATGTGATAAAATCAAAATTTATTTCCAGTAATCAAACACGTAGATACATATGCAGAATTTGTGGATTTCTTACTAAGTAATGGTTATTAAATATTAACACTATGAGTTTTGAATCTAATTTAACAACTAAATTGCTAATGCCAAGAACAACTGCTTCTAATAACAGTTCAATGACTGCACTATATTCAGCAATATTATTAGTTATCTTTCCTAATAAATTAGCTTGTAAATCAATCAAATCACCATCAAGGGCAAAGAGTGACCAAGTTGCAGAAGATAAGTTATGTGTGCTACGACAAGCACCATCAGCAAAACCAACATAATGGTTTGATAACATATGCAAACCGAGTGGAACACAAGGTAAGCAAAAAAACATGTTTGCAAAGCAAACAATCACTCGAAAAAATCAAAACTGAGAACCAATGAATTCACACACTAATGTACAAAATTAACTACACGAAACTCACGCATAATACTTTTTTAGATACAACCCATTGTGAGGTTGTGATAATGCATTACCTTCATAGTCAACTAGCTCATAGGCACCTTTTTGCAAGACACATTTTACAATATGTGGCCCACGGCACATAGGTTTGAAATTCCCAGCTCTGAACTTATCGTTGGCTTGATCATATAGGAGGAACAAGTCACTTTCAACAAAAATGCATGGAGAAACAATTTGATCAAAATGGGCTTTAAATCATTTTTTTTGTGCTTCAATCACCATCCCAGCAATATGACGGGTCTCATCAAACCTCTTGAGATAAAGTAATCGCTCCTCTTTAGGCAAGGTATCATGAAGTAGTTTGATAGATAATTTCAAAAAAGGGATTTCACACTTAATCGTGAGTTTCTCCTCTAAACCATAAACCAACTGGAATGGAGTGAAAGTAGTGGTTGCCTTAGCTGAACTCCGGTAAGCCCAAAGAGTCAAAAATAGCATGATATGCCAATCCTTTTTATTCTTCCCAATGGTTCGTTGAAGCATAGTAATCAAAACTTTGGTAATTTCTTCAACTTGGCCATTGGCCTATGGATAGTAAGGATTTGAGTTATCATGACGATGACCCAACTGAGCAGTCAACTCTTCCATCATGTACTGATGAAAATGTGATCTGTGATCAGTGAAAATGGCTTAAGGGATGCCAAAACGGGCTATGGCATGATTAAAGAGGAACTGAGCAAAAATGACACCGTCAGCATTATATGTAGGCATCACCTTGGCCCATTTACTACAGTAGTCGACGGCGACGATGATATAACCATGCCCCCCGATTGAGTGAGGGTTACATGTCATGAAATCTATGCCCCATTTAGAAAATGGGCCAATGGTAATGACTGGGTGTAAGGGGGTTGGCGGGGCTTTTTGTTTGCAGTTATAAATTTGACATTCATGGCACTTTTGAATGACTAGAATACAGTCCTTGAAAATGAAAGGCCAAAAATAACCAGTGAGAAGGATCTTCTTAGCAGTGCCATAGCCTAACATGTGACCACCACATGCCCCAGATTCGTAGTCATTAAATACTCATTCAGTCTCTTCAAGTGTTGGACATCTACGAATAACAGAGTCAACACCGACGCAGTATAATGTATCACCAATAATCCGATAAAGTTGAGACTAATGCCAAACGCGACGTCGGCCAGATCGAGACAACTCAGATCAGAAGGTTTGGGTCTAAAGATAAACAATGATATCTCCATACCATAGGTTGAGAGTGCTGATGAGAAACAATGTTTCATCAAAAAGTTGCTCAAAAAAATCGGTGGAAGTGTTTACGAAAGGAAGGGCACAAACCAATTCGCCAAAAATGAGTGACTTCTTTAATTTTGCGGCAATAAACTCCAAATCAAACTCTTGCAAGATAACAATCCATTTAGAGTATTTTCCTGCAAGGAATTGACAAGTCAAAATATAATTCATGGGGTTGCAGTCAGAAATCACCGTGGTCTTCTGTAAAAGAATGTAATGATGAAATCGTTGAACATCATGTATTGCTGCCAAGGAAATTTTCTTGACATGAGCATATCGATTTTTAGTGTCAATGAGATTTTGACCTAAATAATAAACCACGTGTTCATTACCATCGTCATCATCCTGGACCAATACCATAACAATGTTACTATCGGCTGCATCCAAGTAGAGGAAATAATTGTGGCAATTGTCGGGGGATGCAATAAAGGAGCACTAATGAGCGTGTTCTTTAGGGCATCAAAGGATTGTTGGGTAATTTCATCCCAAATGAATGGGATCCCCTTTTTGAGCAAATGATTAAATCCATTGGCGAGTTCAGCGTAGTTAGGTACAAAGCGACAAAGAAAATTACCTTTCCCTTGAAAACTTTGCAATTGATGCAGTGACGTAGGAGGGGGTAAATTTACAATAGCCTCAACTTTCAGAGGATCTATTCGAATAACCTCTTGGGACACAAAAAAACCTAAAATATAACTAGATTCTACGCAGAAAACACACTTATGCAGATTAAGACAAATATTATAGTGTCGACAACATAAAAATATGGCTCGAAGGTGGTCCAAATGGTCACGATGCTTAGCAGAATGAGTTGGTTAGACGTCAAGATAAGGTTGAACAATGTGTCTAATATCATGAAAAGTATATGGCATTACTCTTTGAAAGGTAGCACCAACATTTTTCAAGCCAAAAGGGAGCTTCTTATAGGAAAAATTTTCCCATGGACATATGAAAGTCATCTTGTGTTGATCAGCAGGTAATATATTAATCTGGTTGTAACCAAAAAAATCATCCATAAAAGAGGAAATCTCACTCCCAGCATGTTCATCGATGATTTGATCAATAAAAAGAGTGGGATAGTTATCTTTCGAACATGCACATTTGATGTCACGATCAAAATTATTTGAAAAGATCGGTGTAAACATTGATCTCCTCGAGAGAATAGGAAACCCCAATGTGAATGCTCTCAACAATTCTAGGTTTAATGGAAATGTTGAGTGGCATGGTTGAAGTAATATTTCCCATATTACCTTCAGACAAGACTTCATGCACCAAAATAGGTGTTTGAAGTAGATGCGTCGGGTTATGAGAAATGAAAGCTTCAAGACACGAAGTAATCTCACTTAAGCTTGGAAGAAATGAGGAGTGATGATGAATATCATTCCATGGAGTTTCGTCAAGAGACATAACCTCAACAATACTCTCTTCAGTGGGGAATATCTCATTCAAAGGATCAGGGGAATCCCAAGAACCAAGAAAAGGAGATTTTGCATAGGTATCCAAGTCCATACTAAGAACAACATTACTTTTTGAAGCAGCCGCTGAAACCGAGACAATTTCATGATAAGCTTGTTCCAATGGACTTAGCGCATGGCATCACCAAACGAATCAATATAATCCATAGAAGGAATAATCCATGGATATGCAGAAACAAAGATCATATTGATCGAGGTGACATGTAGAGGTGGGATAAAAAAATTTCCCATTAAAGCATAATCTTTGAAAAGACCTACCCCCATGCTCTCATACAGAATTTCATTATTTCCCACATATGGAATGTTTCTGTTTGAGGCACCAGAAGATAAAAAGGACAGTTGGTTGGTGGTGAAAAAAAAAAATTCAAGAGGAAAACGAAGCACCCAGAACAAAGAGGAAACCACACAAAACATGGGATGGGTCCAACTTCGCCTAAGTAGAAGGTTGTAATTTAGATTTGCATCTACAAATTCCACTTCAAGCTTGATAGTCTTCCATTCCAAAGTGATGGGAAAACTTGTGATAATACCATAAGGATAGGAGCTTCTACCATCAAAGGCCTCCAAGGTGTTGGGGACTGGTTAAAGGGTGGAGAGCCAATGGCTTTCCAACATGAAACGAACATGATGCAGGTGGAAGCACCTTCATCAATAACAGTCTGATGGATCATCTTTCCTTTTATAATAACTTGAATAAAAAATGCAATATATTGAGGAAGAGGAGGAACATGGTTTTCAAGATCAAAGGTAGTCAAACTAGAATCAACAAGATCAATGCCTCCAATAGAAAACAATAATGACTTCCGCTGCGTTGGAAATGTTTGGAGAACTTCCAAAGCAGACATCGTTGAAGACGCTTGAGCTAGATCTTCGATAATATTGTAATGTTGAGCAGCTCTAGTGTTTGGATTATAGGATGATTTCCAAAGCACAGCTTTGGGAGGTGGTCGAAAAATGGATTCATTATTAGGTCTCTCAATATGAAGAGGACCAGAATAGGGTGGAGTAGAAATAGAAGGTATATCAGTAATTTCTTTCTACAACATCTACTTTTGAGGGGTTTGATAATCTTTCGATCGAGTAGCGGCAAAGATAGGCAATGAACCCATCATCATGAAAACTTGAGAACCAAATGAGGTAGAGGATTTTGGTTGGTCTACCAACTGAGTGTGCTGAGATGCAAATGGCTCTTTCAAAACACCCATAGTCCCTTTTAATAAATTACTAACTTCGGCACATCAAGGAAAATCCTCGGTATAATGATCTTCCTCACAAATTAGGCAAGGATATTTTGGCTTTCATTTGGATGCATCATCAGCGGATGGCTTGGGAGGATCTTGTTTTGGGGTAACATATTTTCCTTTTCCTTTATCGTTATTCTTACCTTTCAAGGCTTTATCTATCATAGTATACTAGACGGCATTTACCTCGAAGGTTTTACCAGGATTAGATGGATTTTTTGAAGGATGATTAGAACTAGTAGCCAACACAGATTTTTTCTTCGAAGAAGTTTTGGTGGAAGTTTGAGACACTGATCCAATTATACCATCAACAAGTGGTACATCAGGTGAATTTGAAGATGTCGGATTCAAATATGGTCTTGGAGCATTAGGCAACATTTCATATAGCGTGCCGGATTGGGATATAATAAGTCCAAATGATTTGGTGAACCATTCAGTTAACAACTTGTCAAGAATTTCAAAGATGATGAGGTGATGTCAACGTCTCCATGGATGTGATCAGAAATATGGGTCATGGTATCTTACTTCAGAGAGGTAAGAAAATGACTACCAGTTTCATAACGAATCGGTAACTGGAAGTGGATGAAGAAGGCAATAGCCAAATAATTAAAGTCTGCATAGGAACCTCGAGGAAAATCGATATAGCACTTTGCGACAGCGCCTATCAAGGTTTGCTGAAAGAGGCAAAGATGTATAGAATCGTCAACGTAAGAATTAGAATAACACCATAAGTGATATGTCATCACATGGGCTTGAGAGTCCTCTTTAGGTTTTCCTTCAAACTTGGGGAAATCGCTCGGAATTTTAGTAGGAACTGGAGGCCAGTAAGGCGAATGAAGAATGGGATCATTAGTAAGCCTCGAGAGATCAAGCAGTTCCAATGTAGCTAAAAATGGCAATTGTGGATTAAAAGGCATTTGAGGCCTTTGCGGAGGTCCATCTTGTGGATTCCAACCTTATTGGTAAGGATTCTTCCCCCAAAGTGGAGGATTTTGACCATAAGGGATTTGATTTTTCCCCCACTGAGGGATACCTTGACCATAAGGTGGATTTTGTCCAGGGTAGGGTTGATACTGACCTGTCGTAGGCTATTGATAACCATAAGGCGGATAAACATTATGTGTGGCATATGGATTGTAAGGTTTTTGCACCTGCTAACCTTGGATATGAATTAATTGGCCCTGTCGCTGCAAGGGTTGACCTTGTGTCTGCAAGATTTGACCTTGTTGGTATATTGATTGAGCTTGTTGTTGCAGGGTTTGACCTTGTTGTTGAAAGGGTTTTCCTTGTGGATACAAGGGTTGGTTGGGTTTTTTAACAAACTATGTTTGTTGTTGCAAAGGTTGTTGATACTGCTGCAAAGGTTTCCCCTACTGCTGCAAAGGTTTCTCTTGTTGCTGCAACAGTTGTTGGACAGTTCCTTGAGGGATTCCCTATGGGTATTGGTAAGTTCCAAATGGGATTTGACCATATGTATTGGGAATATAATATTGACGAAGTTTCACATGAGTACCTGCTTGTGTTAGGTGGAACCTATGTGAGTGGATCACAACCTCACATGGTTGGAGTCAGCGTAGGTGGCAGAGAGATAGATTGTACTAGTGCAGGAATTTTTCAGGAAGAACAAGCACTGTATTTTCTTCTTAGATCTTCTAGTTAATCCAATATAGAGAGTCAGGGTTTTGAGAAATTTCTTTCCCTAGAAAAATATTGTGTTATGCGCAATTGATATTCTTCCTCTTTCTTCTTAGTGTTTTTCATTGATTAATTTTGGTTTATGTTGAAGAGTAGAGTAGATTCTTTTCTTGTGTTTTAGCATATCACATAAGTTGTTGAATCTACAATAAAAATTTACATGGTATCAAAGTGAAGACGGTATAGAAGAGGAGATTTCGAGTTTTTTGTGTAGGTGCAAATCAAATTTTCAAGTTCATACTTCAGAGCAGTAATATGTCTTTCTGCAGATTGTGACTTGAGTATGATTTGGAGGGCAGCTCGAATTACATAGATTGGAAGGATAGGACAGAGGAAGTGTTGGAAGACAATGGCCTCAAGGAATTCATAGATCATGGCATTCCTAAGCCTCCAGCATCAGATGTTAAATATATGGTTGAATGGAGAAAGTGTGTGGAAAAAGTGAGAAGGATTATCTTGGAGGGAGTTCGAGACCACATTGTCTCGAGTCTCCATGGCAAGGATACTCCATACTCAACGTGGAAGGCACTGACGAACCTGTTTCAAAATAGCAGTGACCATAGGAAATTGGCACTAAAGGACAAACTTAGAAAGATCAAGATGGAGAAGGATGACTCTATTCCGAAGTACTTGACCAAGTTCACCCATTTTCGAGATGATTTTGGAAGTGTCTAGATTACTATTGTCGAGGATGATATGGTGAGCCTAGCTCTTCTAGGACTTCCCAAGATTTGGCACAGTTATCAGGACTCTGTCAATGGGATGGAGAAGCTACCAGATTGGGAATAGATGTGATCGGATTTGGTATAGGAAGATATTCACAGGAATACCATAGATGGATCCTCATCAAAGACTGATAATGAGGAAAACTGTGCCTTAGCGAGTAAGGCAAAGAAAGGAAGGGGGAAGGCATCCCATTCCAAATAAGATTCTTGTCATGGAGGCAAGAAGAAGGACATGTTGAAATTCAAGTGCTTCCATTGTCACGAGATGGGACATTATGCCACAAATTTTCCACTCAAGAAGACCCGTAAGAATCCCTCAGGGGAGCGGCAAGAGGTGAGGCTCTTGCCTCACAATTCGAACTGGAATTTACCCTCATCACATGTATGGTGTCATTGATGATGGGTAGTATATGGTACCTAGACAATGGATCTTATTTCCACATGACTAGTAATAAAGAACTCTTAAGTAAATTGGAGGAGAAGGATCTCCAGATGCATTTCGAAATGGGTGATGACGGGAGGTATAGTGCTACCAGGCTTGGTATAGTTACCTTTTAGAGGGAGTCAGGGGCTCCCCTCACTTTATGAGATGTTATGTATGTTCCTGGTTTAAATAAGAACTTGGTATTTGTTTCCATGTTGGAGGATAGAGGCTATGATGTGATCTTTAGTAAGGGTAAGGAATTCCTTCGTCACATATCCACGAGACAGGTAAAGAGGATAAGGGTTCACATGAAGAATCTCTACAAGTTGGAGGTAGAATATTGTTCTACCTTGAGCAAAAGAGCAGAGAGGGTGCAGAGCTGAGACATCGATGAGTTGTGGCATAGGCATTTGGGTCACTTACATCATGGTGCTTTGAAAATCATGCAAAAAAAATTTACCAGTCTTCCCAAAGGCACACTAGAGCAAGTTGACTCATGCAAAGGGTGTACTTTGGGAAAATACTCCAAAGCTTCCTTTCACGACAAAGACAGTCCATCATAGGTGATCCTCGATTGATTCCATTCAGATGTGTGTGGACCATTCTAAATAGCATACATGGCCAAGCATAGGTATTATGTTATATTTGTTGATGATTTTTCTTGTAAATCTTGGATCTTCTTCATGTAGAAGAAATATCAGACTTTTGCAATTTTTTGTGAATTTAAAGCATTGGTTGAGAAAGATATTGGAAGGAAGGTTAAAGCTATTAGGACTGATAACAGTGGAGAGTATGTGTCGAATGAGTTTAAAAATTTATGTGCAACATAAGTTATTCGATAAGAGTTGACAGAACCTCTCATCAGGTGCTCAAAAAATAGCTCAAAATTCAAAGTTTTAGAATTGGTGTGGAACTTGGATGACTGCATAATTCTCTTCATCCTAAATCTGGCGCAACTCATTTTGCACGAAACAGACATTGTATGCTCCCAGATTCATGTTCTGTTCACTTTCCTAAACATGTGAATTTTTGAAAAAAAATGACAGCCCAGTTAGCAATTCGTATTATTGATGTGGCATTGATTGGGCAGGTGTATGTGGCAAGTTGAATAGTCAACATTCTTCGGAAAATCATATTGTGCCAAGTGGCACATTCTCATTAGGTAGGAATTGGTATTTTTGATTGGCTGGATTGGTGGCCAACCATGGGCTAACACATGGCCCGGCCAGAGGCTGCCACATGGCAACCCGGGGGCCACCAAAATTATGGTTCAAAGTTCAGGAAGCAACAACGGGGGTTGAACCCGTGACCTCACAGCACAAGTTCAAATCCTTTGCCAATACACCATAACAATAGTTCTTAACTATAAAAGAACTTGATTTCTATTTAAATTTTGAATGTGCGCCATTTCAGAGGAGCATCCATCCCACAGTGGGGCGGCCCTTGGTTGCACCACCAGCACACGACCATCGGTTGAGAGAAGCAAGGGGGCCCAACCGGCGAGGGTGGGTTGTTGGCCTTAGCCCCAGGCATGTGGCCCCCCATATGGCCATGTTTTTTGGATATAAGGTGTTAGAGGACATTTAACACATCTGATATATTCGCCTGAAATTCAGCAAAATTGTTGCTCTATTAGCGCATTTTGGGAAAATTTGTAGAATGGTGCTGGATTTGGAGGAATTTGTGGTGTGATTAGTAGAATATTGGGAAAGGCCATAACTTTTTCAATTTTTTACCAAATCAAGAGCAAAAAGAGGCTACACAGGCATTTTTGGGCATTCTTGAGCCATTGGAGCATGTTTCAAAGCTTTCTGAGCATTGTAAACTAATGCATTCACACTTTTGAGCATAACAAAGAGGGTCAAGTCATTGGTAGTTGGACCAAAGAGACGTAGCCCAAGAGGGGTGAAATCCTTCATCATGTGCTATTGTGACACTGTTTATGGCGATGTTTATGTTTGTTATATTTTTTTGTTCAGTCATTTGTTTATGTTAATTTTCACATAAAAACACTCAAAACTCATGTTTTTTAAACTTGCAAATAATCTCATGAATCCTTAAGAATATTTAACATATTTTGAAAAGGAATTTAGCATAACAAAACTAATTTCCCAATCCGATCAAGTTTGGTATCAGATCTCTTGGTTTCTTTGTGCAAGAAGGATTTAACTTTTTGCAAGTGAATGTCATGCTTACAAGGTTGAAGCTCAAGAGAGGAGAAGGGAAGCTGGTTGAAAGTCCTGCAGTTGGGTCAAGGAGAAGGAGTGCAAGGTTGCCACAATATCCACCACCAATTCTTCCTCAAGTTGCAATTGAAACTTCATTGAGCATGTCCCATGAAAGAGAGCCTACAAACATGACAAAGGATGAGAAGGTCTTCAGGAAGACTTTCTTTGGTATGATAGAGATGGTGAAGGTCCTTTTTCAAGAGAGGAATACCAGACTCTAGGGTGAAAGCTCCAAACCTCCCAAAGTATAAGGTTCTTTAGGAGGAGGAGGTAATGGAAATGGAGGTAAACCTCCACCCTCTCCACCATCTTCTTCATCTTCTTCTTCACAGGAATCTTCACCCTCTTCCACTAATACAACCCTTACTCGTAATCATCAACATACCTCAAAAGGAACTGGTAAATCACCCTTGTTAAAACTAGATGTTAAATTTGAAATGCCCATGTATAATGGTGAAGTGAATGTAGAGAAGCTTGACTATTGGGTTTTTCAGTTGGAGGTCTATTGTAGAATTCAAAACCTTGAAGAGGATGACATAAAGATTCAATTATCTTCCTTGAGGCTGGAGTGTGCAGCACTAGTATGGTGGGAATCAAAGACACAGGAAGAGATAAAAAAACACGATAAGATCTAAATTTCTTTGTCTGATTTCATTGTTGCAATTAAAAGAAAATTCTATCCTATAGCTTATATGAAAATATCCATCATGAATTGTCAGAACTTTAGACAACTTAAAGGTCAAAATGTGCAAGATTACGCCCAAGAATTTAGGAGAAAAAAAATGTCTCTAATGTTAGGTGTAGATTTGCAATCACAAGACATGTTGTTTAAGTACATAGGGGGATTACACAGTTACCTTAGGAATACTATCCTTGTGCTTAATCCCAATAATCTAGATGAGGTGTGTGTGCAAGTCATTCATCTTGAGGCAAGAGGAAAAATTGCACCAGAAGAGGGTAGTAAAAATCCATTTAAGGGTAAAAGAAAAGAAAAGGGTTTCAAAGGGAAGGGCAAGAAAAATCCATCTATTAAGAAGAAAGGAGAGAAATTAGCATGCAAGCATTGTTCCAAAGAGTGTCACGATGAAGCTCATTGTTGGAAGCTTCATCTAGAGATGAAACCAAAGAAATTCAACAACAAGGGAAAACAAAAGACAACTGAAACCACTCAACAAGATTTGGGATCCGATTCAGGTGAGGAAACTAAAATTACAGTCATGGGTATGAAAGGAAAAGAATCCATTGCTAGCACTAGTACTTCAAATTTGCACAATGAAACTCCAAATGAAAAGAAGAAGATATAACTTTTTCACATAAGGGTAATCTCAAAACATGGAAAAATTGATACTCTTTTCAACAGTGGCTCTCAAGCCAATCTTATCTCTCAAAAAATTGTCAAAAGTTTAAACTTGAAAATCATTCCACATCATAAACCATATCCATTAGGAGGGTGTGTGATAATGCACAATTGCAAGTAACTAAAAAGTGTAAACTAAAATTCTCCATCACTGCAAATTTCATAGATGAAGTGGAGCTTGATGTTGTGTCATTAGACATATGTGGTATAGTTTTGGGCAGCCCATATCTCTATGACAGAAAATATATCTTCCATAGACATGAAAAAAATACCATTTGTTCAAAGATGGAGTAGAATATATTATGAGATCTCATAGCAAGAAACTAAATCTTTCACTTGTTAATGTGGGTCAGATGAAAAGACTAGTGAATTCAAGCAATAATTTTGTGCTTCTAATGATCAAACCCAAGAATGATGTTGATAATGAAGCTTTTCGAGGTTTTGATTCAAGATTGAAATCTGAATTGGTTGATGGTGTTAACCAATATGATGAGATGTTTCAGGAACCAAAAGGATTGCCTCTCAAGAGATGAATCCAGCATGAGATACAGTTGCAGAAAGATAGTCCTCTTCCTAACATTAGCATGTACAGGATGTCAGTGATGGAAAGTGCATAAATTAAAAAGAAAATTCAAGAGTTGTTGGATAAAGGGATCATCAAGCCAACAGATGGTCAAACGGATGGTCAAACAGAAGTGATGAACAGGACAGTGATACATCTTCTTCATGGGTATTGCAACAAGCATCCTAAGTTGTGGGATGACCATTTTGACTATATTCATCATGCTTACAACTAGGCCAAGCACTCTTCAACTCAAACATCACCATTTGAGGCATGTTTGGGATACTTACCTAAGTCTCCTTTGGATTTAATTTTTGAAAAGATGTTGCTATTGATGGTCATAGTGACATAGACATTGAACAAATCCAATTGATACACCAAAGAGTTCAAGAAGAGCTTGAAAAGAGCCAAGGAAAATACAAAGTAAGGCACTACAAGCATCATGTAGGTCACAAGTTCCAAGTTGGTGATGAAATTTTGCTTCACATTAGCAAAGAGAGGCTCCAAGGAGAAGGTAAAAAATTGAAACCAATTAGACATGGTCCATTCAAAATTCTAGAAAATATTGGTAACAATGCCTTGGGGTTGGATTTGCCTTCATATATGCAAATTTATGTTGTTGTTGATGTTGAGAACTTAAAGTTGTATGAGCCTCCTTTGATTCAAGATCAAGGAGGAAATGTCCAAATTCCTTCCATTGAGGATTTTTCCCCTGAATACCCTGATGAACTACAACAAGACACCATTCCTGACAGAAGAACAAGGTCTTCAAAACGAGGGAATGTGGATTACCTTCGAGTGGGGCTCAAGGGAACAAATCCTTCAAAATTCAAATGGATCGAGATTGGAAAGGTGAGGGAATTGTACCCTCACCTGCTAGACAACTAAAAGTGATATTTTGGGGTCCAAAAGGCTTCCAATGGGGAGAAATGATCAGGTGCTCAAAAAATAGCTCATAATTCAAAGTTGTCATATCAGTGTGGAACCTAGAAGACTGCGTAATGCTCATCATCCTAAATTCGACGCCACTTGTTTTGCGCAAAACTGTATGTTCCTAGAATCATGTTCTGTTCACTTTCCAAAACATGGGAATTTTTGAAAAAAAATTGACAGCCTAATCAACAGTCTGTATTGCTGACGTGGCATTGACTGGGAAGGTGTATGTGACAGGTTGAATTTTCAACATTCTCCGGTGAATCGTATTATGCCAAGTGGCACATTCTCATTGGGTAGGAATCAGCATCTTTTATTGGTTGGATTGGTGGCCAACCACGAGACGACACATGGCTCAACCAGAGGCCACCATGTGGCAACCCAAGGGTCACCAAAATTATGGGTCAAATTCTGGGCAACAGCAGCAGGGGTCGAACCTACAACCTCACAACACAAGTTCAAAGCCTCCACCAATACACCATAAAAATAGTTCTTAACTATATAAGAACTCGATTTCTATTTAAATTTGAATGTGCACCATTTCGAAGGAGGGGCGGGCCCTTGGTCGCACCACCAACACACAACTACCGGTGGAGAGGAGTGAGGGTCCCAGTAGGCAGGGGTGGGCCGTTGGCCTTACCCCCAGGCACATGGCCCCCCATATGGCCATGTTTTTTGGATATAAGGTGTTAGATGAAATTTAACACGCC
This sequence comes from Pinus taeda, assembly GCA_000404065.3. Classification (NCBI taxonomy): domain Eukaryota; kingdom Viridiplantae; phylum Streptophyta; class Pinopsida; order Pinales; family Pinaceae; genus Pinus; species Pinus taeda. Next base: position 11,767 of record APFE030049947.1, on the reverse strand, counting down.
CGACAAATTCACCTGAAATTCAACAAAATTGTCACTCTGCATTTTGGGGAAAATTTGTAGGATGGTGCCGAATTTTGGGAATTTACGATGTGATTAGAAGAATATTATGAAATGCCATAAATTCTTCATTTTTTTACAAAATTGGGAGAATAAAGAGGCTACACAGGCAGTTTTGGGCATTTTGGAGCCATTGAAACAAGTTTCAGAGCTTTATGAGCATTGTAAACTAATGTATTCACACTTTTGAGCATAATAGAGAGGGTTGTGTCATTGGAAGTTGGACCAAGGAGATGTAGCCCAAAATGGGTGAACTCCTTCATCATGTGTTGTTGTGATATTATTTTTGGTGATGTTTATGTTAGTTATATGTTGTTTCTCAGTCATTTGTTTATGTTAATTTGCACATAAAAACACTCAAAACTAATGTTTTTTAAACTTGCAAATAATCTTATGAATCCTTAAGCATATTTAACATTATTTGAAAAGGAATTTAGCACAGCAAAAGTAATATTCCCAATGAGATCAACCTCATAACCCACAACAAAATGGTGTGGATGAAAGGAAGAATAGAATAGTCATTAGGGGAGTTTCTTGGGAGGCCCATTTAGACCTCAAAATTCCTCTAATGAGGGGCAGCACAGGTGATGTTGCATGATCAAGCCCTACCACTACACCTGTGGGTCGAGGCATGCAACATAGTTGTTTATTTGTAGAGTAGAATCCCTCATCGAATTCTTGGGATGAGTACACCAAAGGAGGCTTTCTCGGGGAAGAGACTAGATGTGGGTCACTTCAGGATTTTTTGTTAAGTGGTCTACTGCCATGTAACCAAAGATGCATAGAAGAAACTTGATCCAATAGCAGAGTTGGGGATATTTTTGGGGTACATCGATACACCTCACAACTATTGGGTGTACTTGCCGACCAACAGGATGACAGTGATTCGTAGGGATGTAAAATTCAATGAAGAGAAGGCCATGAGATGTTCCCTCAAGAGGGAGCTTCAACTACATGTGGTTGAGGATATTTTAACTCCTAAGGAGGAACCTAAGATTTATGCGGAGAAGCCAAATGCAGAGGATCAAGAAGTGGAGACACCCACTAAGGCAGAGTCTTCCATAAATCGGAGAAAGCACATTAGAGAGGTTGACAGATTATTGCATGATGCGAGAGAGAATGTGGGAGAACCCACATCACAATGTAGGAAGAGGAGGTCACTTGAGAGGTACACTAGATACATGGCTCTTATGAGCGGATGTGTTGAGACAAAACCATCTTATTTTGAGGAGGCAGTGCAGCAACCGGTTTGGGTTGGTTCCATGGTTGAGGAGTGTGACTCCATTGTCAAGAACAGTGTTTGGGATGTGGTCCCAAGATCGGCAGATAATTCAGCGGTGAGTTCATGATGGCTTTACAAGGTAAAGCAAGCAACATATGGTAGTGTGAAGAAACATAAGGACAGGTTTATGGCCCGATGATTTTCTCAAGTGGAGAGGATTGATTACAATAAGATCTTTTCTCCTGTTGCAAGGTACTCATCAATCAAATCCATTTTGGCATTTCCAGCACAGATGGGATGGAAGATACATCAGATTGATGTAAAGACAGTCTTCCTTAATGGCATGATTGAGGAAGAGGTGTATATTGAGTAGCCTGAAAGTTTTGAGACCTTCGACCTAGAGTCACATGTGTGTCAACTCAAGTGAGCATTGTATGGGCTAAAGCAACCACCCCATGCTTGGTACACCAAGATCGATAGCTACTTCACTAGGCTGGGCTTCACCAAAAGTGAAGTAGATACAAACCTTTACCATATTGTCGTTGAAGGTAAATTTTCGATTATTGTTTTATATGTCGACAATTTGATTCTAAAAAGTGATGATAAGTTGATCAATTTTTTCCAAGAGGAGCTTGTAAGAGAGTTCGAAATGAAAGACTTGGGGCTCATGCACTACTTTATGTGCATGGAAGTATGGCAAGGTGATAAGGAACTTTTTGTCTCTCAAGGAAAGTATGCCAACAAGATATTGAAGAGGTTCCACATGGAGAGAAGTAAACCCATGGAGACTCCTCTACCAAATAACTGGAGGAAGGAGGATGCTACTTCCAGTGAATTAGTGGAAGCTACTATTTACAGGCAGCTTGTGGGTTCACTCATGTATTTGGTGAATACATGACCGTACATGTGCTATGTAGTTAATCAGATTAGTCAAGCGATGGTTAAGCTAACCAAGTTGTATCGGCAGGGAACCAAGCATGTGTTGAGATACCTCAGAGGCGCCACTCAGTATGGATTATGGTACAGACGGACAGAGGGATTGAAGCTTCAAGGCTTCACCAATGCAGATTGGGCAGGGAGTCCATCTGACAGGAAATGAAAATCGGAAGGGATCTTCAGTAATGGGTCAGCAGTGTTTTCTTGGTACAATAGGAAATAGAGATCAATTGCACTTAGTTTAGCATAGGCAGAGTACATGGCTTCTAGTCAAGTAGCTTGTGAGGCCATCTCGATGAGGAAGTGTTACACTGAAATTTTTCACCATGACTATCTGCAGTTAATATGGATCCATCAATAGTCATATTATCCTCCTTGTCAAGCCTTATACCTCTGCTCCCCATGTCAAACTTCAAAAAAGAGAGAAAGTCATCAAAAATCATGTTTATCTCTGGGTACGCAGGTTCTCTCTACCTTGCCTGCGTGTACGCATCCCAAACTCATTTTACCTGCGTACTTGTATGCTCTGTAAGTCAAAGGATGGGTGCGTACTCCTGTAAAGGTCAAAAGGCACGAGTTTCATCTTTAAAAAGTTACTTGTGGTCACTTCTAGAGCTTTCTAGAAGAGTGTTTGA
>APFE030049941.1:11475-26292 GCA_000404065.3 Pinus taeda | reverse complement strand
ATGTATATAAGGTGACTTATGGAGTAAATATAAAAAATGTTTTATTTATTTACCATACCTCTCATTTGTTTATATTTTTATTAATTTACCATACCTCTTTTATAAATATGGTATTTGGGCCTTTGGCCCATAGGATTCACTTAAATAAAACCTATTCTTGAAAATGGGCGAATGGAAGGCTGTAACTCCTAATTTCAAGGGCTAAATTTACTTTTTTACCCTATCCCTTAAAATAAGGTGGGCTATTTGAAGTGATTTGTAAAGATGTACTATGATACAAAATATTTGCCCACTAAAAATTTAAAACCCCTTAATTTCGCGAAAGGCCTAAAATCACCCCTATCAAGCAGTGAGAAGATTCTATTATGTTGCGTATGTTGTATCATTGCTTTATGAAAAAAAAATGTGTTTCTCTCACCTTCGCAAAGCCATTGAACCCTGGATTTTTATTTCTAGAGGATTCCATCTAGATTTCTTCATTCTTCTATCTGTGTTAAGAGTTGTCCCTCTTCTATTGAAAGGGGTCCAGAGTGGCCTTGGGTGATCATCTATTGTTGCACCCTTTTCATGCGATCCTGAAGGTGTTCTTGATCTTTTTGGGTATTTACAAATTCTAATTTATTCCACTTTTTTATCTATTGCTTAAGTTCCTTTAAGCGGAGTTGAAAGTTATGTATGTATTCCATGCCTTTCATCGAATTGGATGCCCACCATTCCTTTACCTTGTCAAGAAATTATAGGTCACACAATCAAAAGGATTCAAATCTGAAAGGTTTGTTGTGGTGGCCCAATTTCAAATCCATTTCCATCGAGATTGACCAGTGGTCAGATCTAAGGCATGGAGTTATAGAAGCTTCAAAGAAAATATCCTTACTGATAAGGGCTTCTGAAACTAAAATCTATCTAACTGAGAGGCGACTTGGTGCGACCCTCCCACACAATTATTCCATGTAAATATCCCATTGATAGTGGGGATATCTGTGAGTTGAAAATCCACAATGAAATTTGTAAGAGTTCTATTTCCGATTTCTAACATCTGATCCCGCCCTTTTTCTCTAGAGAGGTGATCAGATTAAAATTGCCCCCAATTAGTCAAAGCTTTTCCTTGCACATATTTCGAAGCTTTCCTACATTCTAATGGAAGGCTTCCTTATCCCCTGGAATATGAGGGTCATAGAGCACTGAGAGTAATACGCACTCACTAGTCCCAATATGTCTAAATTTCCCTGAGAGGATGTGAAGCATACTAAGCCAACGATCAAAGAGGATCTCTGCAGGGTTCCAAAGAATGGAAATCCCCATGCACTGCGCCTTGAATGTATACCTACTACTTCGTACTTGGGATGCATACGACTAATTATATATTTTATTCTTTCCCCCGTGACCTTTGTTTTCAGAAGCATCACAATTTGGGGCTTCTCCTTTTGTAGGCGATATTGTAAATATCTTTGTTTACCTTGGCTATTGAGGCCCCTCACATTCCAAGAGATTACAATCATTGGAAAACTTTGTTGATTTGGTGGAAGACCGCCGATAGCGGTACCACCTGTCTCAAGTTAACCAACAGATCTCTGACCATTCGGATCGATTCTTGAAGAATTTTTCTCCCATGTTTCTTGCCTCCCTTACTTTGACTACCTTGATCTTGAGTGTTACCCATCTGAGATCTAACGGGATCCAGAGGATCGGGTGATTTATGGCTCTGTTTCACTTAATATTGTTGAAAAGTGTCACGATAGAGCTTCTTTTGGTCCTTTAGCATGAACCTATCATCCGAATTCTTCCATTCATGCAGTAAGCTTTTCAACAACTTCTCCTTTGCACTCAGATCTTCCTTTGATGCATCAATGTCCATGATGGATTAATCCATGGGCTGCTCATGTTCTGCCTTGTCCGAGGGTTCCGTCTAAGCTTTCCTTTTTGGCTTAGAATTTGTTTTCAACATGCTTCTCTCTCTTGCTGAATATTTTTGCTGATTTGCTGATTTGGAGCTCTCCCCCACATGTTGCAAAACCCCAAATTGATTCTGGTTCTCTGATTTCCTTGGTTGTACTAAGGGGTTTGATTGAGGCCACTTCACACTCATCTCCTTATGTGAGACTTCTTGAAAACCCTCATTATCGTCTTGCGGTGAGGTCAGTTCTTTTGGTTGTTGCATGACCTATAGTTCCATTTGATTTAATGGACATGCCTTGTACAAATGGACATACTCATGACATCATTGATATTGAAAGGGAATATGTTTGTAATATAGTTGTTGCTGCCAAACCTCATCTTGATTTTTCAGCTCCACAAATTTAGGAAGGGGCTCAATAATGTTCATGTAAATGAAAATTTGGGCATACAAAGTATATCTCCCCCAACGCATGGATTCAACAACTTTCTCAAATATTCTAGTGGAATTACCAATCCCTTGCAAGATTTCTGGATCCCAGAAATCTACTGGTAGGGAAAAAAGACAAACCTAGATTGGGGAAGCCATGAACTGTTCATGATCCAAGTTATAGCCTTCTTCCCAATATCTCATGAAAAGGCCTACATTGTAGTATAAATATTGGCCATTTTAAAAAATCCTCTCCTTATCCTCCAAACTGGAGAGTATAACTGTGAAGAAACCTCTAGCTCCTAGGTTTAGATCTATATGGCCTTTTGGTTGCCATTTTAAATAGATCCACTTGATCAGATCTTTTTCCAAAGGCTAGATGCCAATAAAATTACATATCAGGGCATGATCTTTCATGTACTTATGGTAATTCTCCAGTTTGTTAGAGGGATCACAAATCTTAGCTTCTTGGCTGCTCTTGGGAGGCATTGCCCGTAGATTCTTGCTTGCCACTAGGCTCCCATTACAGGTTCCTTGTTAGGGTTGACTCCATGAAGATGGGCAGATGGAATGGTTGTTTTTCTGTTGTATTATTATGTTTCCATGATTCGATAGGAGGGGATCTCCCCCCACAGGGGAACTCATTTCCCCTGTTAGGCCGCTCAGGTGAAGAGACTATGGTTGTTGAAAGGACAATTTTGTTGTTGTCAGAAGCTTAAGAAAATGTTGCTCAACACCCTTGGAAAAGCTCATCTTCCTTTGACATCACAACAAAAACGTGTTGAGATTACACATTGAAATACATCCACATGGATCTTTGATTATGAAAAATCCCAAAAATTCCCAATAACTTTATTTTTAAAAATTATTTATTTTTACAAATGTATTATATGATTTTGAACTAAAATAATTTGGAGAATTTAGACTTTTGTACAATTATTAGAATGTTTCTTTTCCAAAATGCAATTGTATAAATGAAATTCTATTTAAAGGGTCTGCAAATAAGTTAGTGGACAATTTTTCTAAATATAATTTATATTTTAAAATTCAAATCATTTAGATAATCTAAACAGTTGTACAATAATTCATGATTGTTATTTTTTTAAAATACATTTGTAAGAGTTAAATACTTTATTTGAACAAAATTTGATGTTTATGGATTTTGAAACATATTTTTGAAGGTTAATTGTGATTGAAAATTAAATTTTCATTTAAATTGAAAATTAAATTTTCATTTAAATGCAACGCACTGTAGTAGCTTATACTCCATCAAGTCTTAGCTTGCAAAAATCAATTTTATAAAGTTGATGCTACGAATACTACATATATGCTTTGTAGTTAGATTATGTTTTGTAGTTAGATAGTTTTATTTAGAAATGCTTGTTTGCAAAGACTTTTGGTTATGGTTTTGTCACGTTTAACTTTATTTTTTTCCCTTGCTTTTTTGGAAATATCCACTCTTTGGGATTTCGATGATTAAACATAGTTACAAATGGTTACTACAAAAAATTTAGCGCTTGGCTATAGGATTCATGTGAAAACATTAGTGTAATCTACCTTTTATAAGAAACCATTTCTAGTTTCTTTATGGTAATAAATAAGCTTTTTAAACATGAATTGGATTTACTAGTTAAAACCCACTTTAAATTTTTCTAAAGATGTTGATTCTCTTTAAATTAAAGAAAAGGTTCATATGTTTAGCATATTTTACTTATTTAGAACAAAAATTTACTTTTTTTTGCTTAATTATTGTAACTCTCATTGTTTCACAAAAAATATGTTTTCCCTCACAATAATATGTAATGCATTTTTCAAAAGAATGATTATTTCAACTAAAGAGTAAATCTTTTTATTCCTTCAATAGGATAAGGTAAGGGAAAGTAGTAATTTGGATTTATTAATTTCAAGCTTCATTGATGATGGGAGTTTTCAAACATCAATTATTCCGCATGAGAGACAATTTAATATAAAATAAAGAAATGGGATCATGTTACTTATCTTAGAGCTACTCTTATAGCATGAAAATAGTTAAATTCACTTGATGTAGAATTTATCATTTATCACTTGATGTAGAATTTATCATCAAATTAGTTAGTGAAAACCATTATATGAGCATAATTAACATGTGTTCAAAGGAATATGGATTATATAGCATATGCCCATGTGTTTATATTTTGTTCCTTGGCCCACAAATGCTTTCACATCCCAACATTAATGAAATCCAATTTAGAGAAAGCCTACTATCTCATTAGTTTGATGGATGCCTTCAAAGCCTTACATGAATACAAGTGACATATGTTTGAGGGGTATATGGAGTCTACACAATATGTTTGAAAGCATATTCTTATTCTTAACAAAATCCTTAAATAATTGTAAATGTTATTATCAATCCAATATATCATTTATAATGGAGAAAGATTTTGATCACATGAAATTAGAAATTAAAATAAAAATAAAAATTTAAAATACATGCCATTATTAACCCTATCGCAAGACACATGATAACACATTAATTTTTTTCCTGGCCATGAATTAATCTACTGTTTGACAAAAAATTAAACGAAAATTTATAAAGTTCACATAAAAAAAAAAATATTTTATTTTTTGAAATATTTTAATTTCATTTTTTTTCATTTTGGTTGGTTCAATTGGTTTCAATATTATTTTCTAATCATGCTGATGTACAATACTATCCTCAGTTATAAATGAGAGAGAAAAAGGGTTGTAGAATAGTACGAGCTCTAAATCTTAATGAACTCCAACAAGTCACGACCCTTTGCTTTAAAACACAATGACCCATCTTTTAACTTGTTCACCCAATTCATACATGCCCACAAACTCATGTCATAAGAGTTTACAGACCTGTCAATGATACAACCCTCTAAATTAAAGTGCAATGGGTCATCTTTTAACTTGTCCACCTAAATCATTTCGTTCTTGTAAACTTAAAAGCATTCCTATTATTTTTCCTTTCAAAATTACATTTACTATCAAAATCACCGATATTGAGTTTAAACCTCATCATTTATGCTTTAACTGGGATGCATTGATAAGACTTTTGAAAGACTTACATATTTTAAAAATAAACAAATAAATAAACAATTAATTGCAATGTTCCGAAAATAAACAAATAATTAATTAATTATATTTAATACATGGTAAATTTGGACATCAAAAAACTATTCTATATATATATATATATTTATATATAAAATATATATATATATTAGTAAACAAATAAATAACTAACTGTAATGTTTCAAATGTAGAAAATAAATAATGAATTGCAAAGCTTCCCTTCCTGTTTCCTCCTAGTTTCATAGTAACAATATTAGCCTCCATATTAGAGTTCATCAAGTTTATTATGAATTTTGCAAAGTTACAAGGGTAATGAGGAATCATGTTATTAAATCAAGTAAAATTATGTAAAATGTTAGGCTAAAGGGTGCCTAGTTTTAAAAAGTATAGTAATCATAGTGATTGATTATGTTGGATAGATTTGGTTCTAAGCACATGGTTCTTTAGACACATCACCATTCAACAACAATAGCATAATGTGATTGTTTTAAATGTTACTCTCCTTCCATGCATAATATTCCATTCACATGCATGGATGGATTTGGTGACGAAAATCTTGAGTTCTGTGAGCCATTTATTAGTTGCAATATTTTTTTTTATTGTTTTTTACTTGAATTTAACTATATTTAAACTAAGTGGTAGGGACTAGATACTATGTAGCACTTGTTTTATTACAGATAGTTAACTAAGTTTCCATCTTCATAAATGAAACGTTTTAGGGTTTCCCACCATATTATTATTTCGTGCCAAGGTAGGAGTATAACAATGGATTTGCCTATTGGCCACTAATAGTTTAGCATTGACCATGAAAATTTCTAATGTTTAGCTTTAGAAATCAATAAAGTATTTTTTTGTCTAATTTTTAGCTTTAGAAATAAATAAAGTATTTTTTTAATTAAAAAATAATTTGTTACCATGTGATTGGCTTAAAAGTTTGAGTGCCTTATTTTAGATTTTTCGACATGTGTCACATGTCACCCATTAAATTTGGTCATCCTCACAATTTACCAATTTTCATGGGATCATGGTTGGGATATTGTAATCAAAATAAAACAAACCAATAACTCAAACCATTTTTTAATAATTAACTCTTTGAATTGAGTAATTGTAATTTTCATGAGATGATGGTTGGCATCTTGTAATCAAAACAAAATAAATCATAATTCAAAACATTTTTATGTCGATGGGTGTTTCTTTTTTAAAATGGTTAGCTAGCCATTTGTCTACCCTTTTTCCATTCTTTGTCTGATCAATTGAAGTAATTTTAATCGTTGATTTGAAATGAACGAATCTCTTTCATTGCATATCAAGGGTTTTATCACCGCATATCAAGAGTTTAGTTCTTTTATTTTAACATCCATGTCTTGGTGTGTCTATCCTATGAGACAAATGAATAGTCGATGACAAGGGTTTTGACATCAACCAGGTTTTTGTAATTGGTAATATGATTATGGATGACCTTCTCACCTATGTGTGCTCTAGATAATGTTAGCCCCCAGGACAGAGTGTCAAACTGGAGGCATCAACATCAATTCGAAGGTTGCCTCTGGCATTTCATCGTTCCGCCCACTGAGGTTTTGCAAGATGAGTTATGTTTAGGTGACTGTGGTGGAACGTGATATCAAAATCATATCAAGAATGTGAGCACCAAAAGCACTTGATGGAGATGCTTTACAAATATTCGAACTCGGTCTTATTCTATTTTCCCTTTTTCTAGAAAAAAATAAATTTGACTCTATTTGAGGAATTTGGGGTTTTGTGGGGTATGCAGGATATCAAGTATACCATTCCTGGGGTGGAGCATGGTCTGGAATAGGCACATTTCTCATATCCAAGATCAGAGAAGAATTCCACATAGGATGATATTCACATTCTCTATCTTTCCTTCACCCAAGGTCTCAGATACAGTAGTGGAACCCTACAATGTTACGCTCTTTGTTGATTAGCTGGTGGAAAGCGTAGATGCGTGTATAGTTCATGATAATGAGGCTTTGTATCTTATTTTATTCTAGACACTCAAGCTCACTTATCCTAGTTGTAAGTAGCATTGTATTTCATTTTATTTTATTTTATGCTTAGGGTCTACGATTTATATATGGGTTAATTGAGCTTAGGGTTTAGTGTTTATAGATGAGTCAATTGGGATTAGGGTTTGTGGATTTCTTATCTGGGTTTTTGGCTTTGCAGTAAAAGATTTGAATCATTTAATCTCTACAACCATGAGTAGAGTGACATGTTTCCTGAAATTTCCTAGCCAGCTGAACTTGACCCTAAGGAAGCTTGCAGTGAACTTGATTCCCTTCCCCTGCCTTCATTTCTTCGTGGCAGGATTTGTTCCCCTAAACTACCTTGAACTCTCGAGGTTCCCAGTAGTACAAATCAGTTTCAACATGTTGGTTACATCAAATATTCCTCACCTGGGCATAGGATACAATAACACAGATTCCCATCAAGATCTCCCTTCAAAATCAATCCTGTTAATACTAGAAACATAGATGGAAGTGCAGTGAGGAATAATGTAGAGAAGAAGGTGATTGATTTCAACTGGATACATTACATTGAATATTTTTTATTCTAGCATACAAATTCAAAAAAGAAGGTGATTGATTTTTAATCAATGAATGTTATTCACTAGTTTTAACTCTACTCTAGGGCTCTCTACTCAATTTCTTCATTTTTATTCATGTCCTACTCTGGCTAAATCTATCACTTCCTCGTAAAATATTTCTCGATTTTACCTATTCAATTCTATATATTTATGGCCATTCTTGTTGGTTTTCTGATGCTCTCGTAGTGGTCGAAGGTATTGAAAATACAATAAGAATTACGTTTAGTTGGAGAAGTGAAGTGTACCACCATCCTCCCACATCTACCCAAGTAACTATCCAACTGGGGTAAACATGAGACAAGAGGTCACTATGATGGGATTTGACCTCTTATGTGACCTTAAGGAAGTGGAATCAATTGAAACATCATACATAGTCATCCAACATCAGCTTAAGTATCCTCAAGAGACATGTCAGCCACTCAGACAACTTGTCCCTGTGTCTGACTGATTATCTGGACATCTTAGGCCTCAATTGCTCTCATGCTATAAGCAAGGGAGTGAACAAAAACTGAAAGTCATGCTCACAGGCTTGCTTGCCAATGACCACAGACAATAAATGCCAATTCTGTGCTAGTGACCCTAGGATTGAAGCCACTTTTTCAAGCCCAGAGCCGCAATCACTACCTAGAATGGAATGATAGTTTAAAATCAGTGAAAGTATAGGGAAACAATGTTGCAAAAGCAATAAGTTGAACAAGACCTTAATCAGACCCCTACTAACCATGCCAGGCATTTCGTTAAACATATCATCAACATGTAACCTATAGGTGTAAACAACAAAATTAAGTGTAGGGATCTCATACTTATCTGAGAATTGCTATGAACCATTGTTCCATCATGTCATTTACTACATTCTAATCTCTACATTATAGACACATTATCCATTCATATACAAGTAGAAACATGCTAAGAGCCACACATAGTCATTGTCATAAAACATACAAAAAACCAACATAATAGGAGCAAAGGTATCATAAACATATCAACCATAAAATCCACATATACATTAGCACATTTACAAATGAAAATCAAGGGAATGGATTTCTCATTAATGAATGAAATAAACCAACCAGGGATGGGACTACCATGTTCCATCTAACCATAGATTGGGTGAGCCAAGTCTCTCTTTAGGCAATCATCCCCGTTCCATATTCCAAGCATGAATGTGGGACTCATAGAACACACCAAAAACACCAACAAGCATGGATTCCATCGAAGTTCTCAACCTATACCATGAGGAATTTTAGTGCCTCCTAGTCTCTCAGGCTTTACCACAATCCACAGTCTGATCTGGGGATCACTAGACCCTACATCAAGACATACTCTCTGGGCTTTATAAAAATCATGTCTCAGGACTAGTCAGCCCAATGGAGAGAAAATCCACCTCTTGGCTTTACGTATATCCTGCCATTCACCAGCAAGGATTCCTAAGCCCACTGAGGCACACAATTTGGCTTTACCACAACCCATAGTATAATTCAAGGGTTACTAGGATAATGGCTTTATTGCGATCCACATTTCAGTTTAGGGACCACTAGGCCATGTGGCTTCCAATTCATAGATCCACCTTACTCAGCTTTGAATCCAATCTGCCCATCCCACATTAACCAAAGGTGAGAACCCATCTCATCAAAACTATCAAGAAATGGAAAGGCTAGGCTGAAGAATAGTATAACACTTGGAAAAACCCATGCGATAATAGAAAAGAACCATATGCAATCCCATGTATGCCAAATCTGGGAAGGGAAATACACATGCAAGTTGATACCTGAAACGAAGCCTGTTGTAGCTACTTGATCCTACCTGATCTTTGCTTCCTTTTCCCTTCTTTGACTTTCTTGCTCCAATGCCAAAGTGCTCCAAGGAACTCTAAGTGTCCAAGAGTGAGAGAGAGAGTGAGAATAATCGGAGAGAACTAAATCTAAACTAACAAAAGGTTACCAATTGATCCTCAGAAGCCTTTTTATGAATGAGGCCTTTGTTTTCTTCATTGTCCATTATTTTCAATCATTTTCCTCACATGCAACCTATGACCTTTCACCTCCATTTTCTCCTAATTTCTAGTATTTTAATAAATAATTGTGCCAAAAATGCTACTTTTCCTTTCCAAAGCCTTAGCCATTGCCTTTGCCAATTTCCTTAGCCATAAACAACCAAATGAACACCCACACCAAGATGTCGTGTCCAACATTCAACTTGGAATATGTGTCCCGTCAACCATACTCTTATATATTTTTACATGGGACTTTTTCCAGGGTTGTTACATGAAGGATCTAGTAAATTCTTGAATACCCAATTCAATTAATGGTAAAAGAGACCCCATATGGGTGGCCTGTAATACCTTGAATACTAAGACCTAATAGGTGACCCCTAAAATTTACTAAATATAAGTGAGAAAATTTGGAAATTCCTCCCCATATCCAAAATTCAAATACAAAAAAAATAAAATCCAAACTTATTTCCTGTAGGGTTTTTCTTGAAAGTATTGTCACAGGGCTTGAATTTTTGAAATAATGATGATTTACAAATTTAGGAAATATTGTCATTGGGTTTGAATTTTTGAAACAACAATGATTTATGGATTTACAAAACACTCTCATGGGGTTTGGATTTTTTAAATAGTAATTGTTTGCATATTTAATATTTTCCTCCCTGGGATTGAAAGTGGTATGCGTTGTCATTCTATTATTTGCATTTAAATCATATGCTTATTGTGCAATGATGCCTATAGTTGATTCTATGAATTTTATTGCTTAATTTAGAGAATGTTCTTCTAGACTTACACTAGCAATTGTGTTTTCATATAGTTGATAACAAATTTCTACCTACTTTCAACAACAAAGAGACAAACAACTTTAGTTTTCATCAAGACGAAGTCTCCTACTTGGATGGTAGGTGATATTAGTAGGTTGAGTTCCATTTATTTTCATTTTTAGTTTGAAATCACTATTGATAAGAAAGGAATGGTGATTGCAGTATAGGAACATGGAACATGAAAGGAGATTTATACTTATGTAGCTCTCAACTATAATGCTTGGATATCTATATACCATTGGTAGTAGGAAGCATGTTTTCAAATAGTTTTTGAAATGGAGGTACTTTGATTATGTCTAGCTAATTGCAGACATGTTAAGTAAAAGTTTCTAATTCTAACTTAGAAACTAGATAGCCAAGCAAATGAAGTAACACATATAAAAAAAAATGTGATCCTAACTTAGAAATTATATCGCCAAGAAAATGAAGTAGCATGCATAATTTATTTTATTATTTGCATACCAATAGTGACAATATTTCATTGTTTCCATTTGGATTACAGGTTGTCGATTTGAAAACACGTGTTGAATTTATTGTTGAAATCCACATTACTAGAAAAGAATCCATGGAGCATGGAGCTTAAGGGAGAAGGAGCTAAAGAGAAACAGGTGATGATAGGCCGCCTGATATGTGAATTTAAACCATCCACTCTTCAAATGATGACCCTTCTTGTGTTTTATGTATGGTACCCTTGTGATGCAATGGCTATTGTTCCATCTCTAGTTAAATTTTATTTCAATTGTATTTTAGTGATGAAAAAAGACAAATAACAAAGGAGTTATGTGTTTTGTATGGAAGGAACTCATGATACACAAAGACAAACAACCAAGGATTTTGGTTTGTTGTCTAAGAAAATACATAATGTACATGGTACATAGCTCTAAGGCCAATCATAATGAAAAACATTAGGCAATAACAATAATTATGCCAGTGGGAATGATTGTAAAATTATCTCAAGCTATGGTCTCTAGCTCCCTCAGGGCCCAGTCAATCATGTCTATGAGTTACCAAATGTGAATTGGGTCATAAGTGTTGGACACCTAATCCTCAATGGGTTAGTGTGGAAGCCGAATGGACAAAAGGAGTCCAAGAGACCTTGGGATGTGAATCCCAACGGTCACAACACTGTACTATAAATGTATATCTCCTATTAATCAAATATGTAATCACATGCTTTATCTTTCCTATTGTTCTTGCTCCCATGTATGGTTAACATGGTATCAGAGCAGGTGTATTCCTGCCCTGCATAAGTAATTTGAGCCATTTGTTCTATGGCCTTTCTAGGCAGTTTATTTCTGCCATATTCTTTTATACAGACATGCACTCTGTCTGCCACTTGAACGATGAAACGTTCCTCTGCCTGACACTGCTAGCACTACCTCTCTCCTGACATAACACCTCCGTCGTTCTGCCACACCTGCGCTGCCCTGAATTCGCTCAGAATCCAAACCGTTCCATATTCCTACGCCTCTGGGCTTTGTCCATTAACGCATCTATCCACCAGTTGCACGTGCAGGGTTGCGTGGTGAGAAAGGCATTCAATTTCTTGTAATTCGGTGTCCTCATTTTGAAGGTTTCAACTATCGCATAATTGGTTTTGAAACAAAAATTCGATCACTGTAATCTTGATTTTCTACCGAGCTTTGAGTCTCTGCCCGGTAGGCTAGTATCTAAGAGCTTGTTCCTCTTCAATCATGATTTAGCTGAGAAATGGCATTCAGCGGTATCGTTCGCTGGCTATGGCATCGCCGGGAGTCGAACCTACGACCTAGGCCTTCTGCTTCTCTACCGGCAGAAGCGAAACTCTCAACTGTCTGTTGATCATTGACCATTATACAGTTTTCAATGTATTGCATATCGTTTTGAGCTTTCTGCTCCATATTGAATATCGTTTTGAGCTTTCTGCTCCATATTGAAGCTTGCAGGTTTCAAGCTTGAGGTAGTTGAAATCGAATCTGTGGGTCATGCACGCACTTTGGCCAGAACAGTTAATCTCAATACTTGTACCCTGAGTTGTCTCTTTGTGTAGTTGAAAAGGCACATCTTGGGACTCGATTTGCTATCAAGCAACCCTGTACACACTACACATCCACATTGCTTCTATTATGTTGGCCGACTATTATTGTATCAACCATGGCAGGAGGCCATGAGCTTGGCTAACTCGCAGAAGGGAATGAGCTGCCCGATTCCCGCCGAGGGCAATACCACTATATAGTAGACGGAATTGTGAATCCTGTTAACTGGTCGGTGGATGAACATACACATCAGTTCCGTAAATCATTTTTAAACGACGGAGTGCCATACGTGTTGGCTGTGTTTGAGCATGGAAATTTACCTCAAGGAGTAGATGATCAAACTAGGTGTGGTTGCTATTCAAGTGCATTGAGACTTTTGAAGTTCCTTCTTCTTGAAAGTAAGATTGAAACTAGAGCTGCTGAAATTGGTCACGTTTTTTGGATATATTAGAGCAGATTGAACAAACTGTGGCCCCAAGAATCTGAAGCGCCTTTCGAATTGCGAGAGCTAAATTTCCGGGCTCCCTTGTCAAAGTTTCCAAAATCCATAGGGTACCTCAAACACCTCGAAAAAATCATGGTGTGTTATGAAGCACTCACAATAACAACTTTACCTGACGAAATTGGTGATCTGCGTTCTCTGAAACACTTGGAGATAAGGGGCTACTCTAGACTAAAGTCACTGCCTAATTGTTTGGAAAGGTTAACAAACCTCGAGCACATTGATTTGTTTGATGCTTCCTCTTTGCTGATTCTTCCCATTTCTTTTGGGAAATTAACTCGACTCAGACATCTGGCTTTGAGGGGTTGCCGCAACTTGAGCATCTTCCACAAAACCCTAGGAAACATTACCACTCTGGAGTACTTAGATCTTCGAGGTTGCATCAAAGTGATAGAATTACCTCCACTACTCCTTCCTTTGGTTTTTGGAGCACTACAACTTTTGGTCAAGCGACTCCAGCACTTGGTGCTGCATCTACTTCAGCATTTGGGAGCAGCACAACGTTTGGAATCAATCCATCTTTTTTTGGGGTCAAAGTTCGGATTTTGGAGCTCAGTCAAGGGTATTGCCTTTTCAATAACCATTTCCTTAGTTGAATCATTTTATGCTTATCGACTTTCCATGCGTCTCAAACAATTGGAGGGCTGAGTAACAAGAGTAATTCATAGCGATATTGTTTGGATTCTTTATTGTCTTTAGTGATATTGTTTTGAGATCCTCGTAGAGGAGAGCTAGAATTCTTTTAAAGGTTTTGAAAGCTCTACAAGAGCATATTTGGGCAAAGATATTTGTTCGACAAGAAAGTCATTTCGCAAAAGGGAGTAAGAATTTGCTGAAGAAAAATGGTTCCAATTGATGAAATATTAGAGTTACTGGACATTCTAATACTCTCTACTATATATAATACAGTCAAAATCAGCAAAGATTTTCTCACCGATATTCATAGTTGTTTACAAGATGTACATGAAAATATAGATTTTTTACAACTTGAATCACAGCTACAGCAAGAAGAGCTACATCAAAATAGACATCATTCTGAACCTGTTTTTGTTCAGAACAATGAGACAACCACCCATCAGCAACAAGTCAATAATGTTACCATTCATTCAAATAAAGTAGCAGTTGTACATGCAGATGCAGAAACTCAGTATGCACTTCCCAAGCCCATCATCAGACCTTAGGAACAGCTTGTACACAACAAGCACAGAACCGGTCTTGGTTATCACAAGGACTTCTCCTTTCATATCCCAGACTACTCAAAACCCATTCAGTTTTAGCGTGCTGGATTCATTCATGATAGTTCACCTTCAATTTTTCCAGACTTTGCCTCTCTTCCACAGCAGCAACGACAACAACAACAACAACAGATTGTAAAATGCCAACATTGTGACCGAGTTGGCCATCTGAAAGATCACTGTTTTGATCTTCATCCATGTAAGCACTGTCATAAAACCAGTCATTCTTCACACAGATGCTT
>APFE030049941.1:609-10850 GCA_000404065.3 Pinus taeda | reverse complement strand
AGACTTCCCTTTTCAGGTTGAAGTTCTCCCTTTTATGCGGGGTGAGACCTCCCTTTATTGGTTGAAGGTTTCCCTCTTCAAAACAATAGGAGCACTTCCTCTAGCATAAGACTCCAGCTTCTTACCAGTTTTGGAAGAGTTCAGGGAACTGCACTAAGCGTTCCAGTTTTGGTGGTCATCCTTAAACCACCGCCCTTTATACCAACATTTAGGAGAGCACATTCAGCCTAGTGCTGCCATGCATATTTGCACATTTTTTATTACAGCTCTCTTCTTGGACTCATACATAACCCTTCGGATTAAGGGGGGGAATGTTGGACACCTAATCCTCAATGGGTTAGTGTGGAAGACGAATGGACAAAAGGAGTCCAAGAGACCTTGGGATGTGAATCCCAACGGTCACAAGAATGTACTATAAATGTATATCTCCTGTTAATAAAATATGTACTCACATGCTTTATCTTTCCTATTGTTCTTGCTCCCATGTGTGTTTAATAGTAAGGAACCAATCTTTTAAAGAAGCGAATATGAATAATATGACCAACTTTGCTTGCCATTTTGTCATTGTTGCCACCAACTCCACGGACAAAGAAATGAGTAGCAATGGCAACAACCCTTCATCCACTGATAGTAAGAAAAGTGTCTTTGAGGATGCAATTTCACCATTCAAATCAGTTGTGCCAATTCATTCTAGGTCAGTTGAACAGTCATTGGGCCACCGGACCACAACCTATTATGGGGATGAGTTTGGGATCCCAACGTGAAAATACTACCATGCTTCAGCAACTCGCCATTGCAACATACAAACAAGATTCAATTGTGGAAAATCATGGAGACAAATAAATTGTGAAGCGTACTTTCAAGTATTTTCAAGATAATTTATCAATATCATAATCTCTAAAAGCATACGTGACCGTCAATTTTGTCTACCTTTTCATAGGATTGTGTAGAGGCTACTGAGATCAATAAATTTTGGGACAGATCTTGAGGATTGTGCAAAGACTAATGAGATTAATAGAGTTTGGGATAGATCTTGAAGACAAATTATATCTAAACGAAAAACTTGTGGATGTTCTTGAAACAATTTCTTCTTCTTCCTTTATACTTATTTTCAAAACTATGTCCATATTTATACAATCGCTAGTAGCATTTTTTGAGTGAATATTGAATTTGTTCATCATATTGAGTAGATGACTTATCAATCCTTCAAAACAACTTTTATTAATAGAATAGAATAATTTTAGACATAATTTATGCACCATCTATGAGCCTTTAGGAGGTAATTGTGATTTGAATCTTTGAATTCTACTAGAAATATTTGAATATTATTTTTATGCAAATATTTATGAGTAACATCCATCATATTTATTTTTATAAATATATTTATGCACTATGAAAATAGCCTTCTTGAGAAATCTCCATCTTTTTCTACAAAAATATAAGTCTTTGTATATTATTTTCCAGCAAATATTTATGAGTAAGATCTGTCATATTTATAGATACATTTGAGAATAATAAAGACTAGCCACAGTTGTCTTATTTAATATAACAATTCTATGCTTGTTCAAACTATGGCTCCTTAATTTTCTCTCCATGTGTTTTGAGTGCTAGTAGATCATGCTGCAAGAGTTCACAGAGATGGTGTGGAAAGCATTGGTAATAGCTTCAGAAGTGGAAAAAGAGAGTAAACATCAAGTAGTTATGCAAAAATAATTCACAGAGATGGTGTGGCAAGATATGGTGATTATTTGATTGATACTAAATCTGTTGATTCACAGTTGTGAATGATAATTATGATTTTTTTTGTATATAATTCTTGTTGGTCGAATATTAAATTTGGGATATTTTCTATGATTTGATGACTCATTATGTATGCATTGTTTTCTGCTACTAGGAATCCTTGGGACAATTATTGACATTATTTGCATTTTTTATTCTCACACAATGTGTTAGTCATTTTTGTTGGTTCTTAAGTCTTTTCTTTACTATTTTTCTTTCCAAAGTGTCAGGCCAAAGACAATAATTTTGACATAGCTAATGTAAATATCCCTATCTCAATGCAAGCACAACATACAAAAAAATTATTAAAATATGTAAAAAATATAGTGTAGTCTAACGTTTTGACAATTTTTACTCTTTTTTAGACATATTTTTTTCATTGATTTTGCCTGAAATTTAGCAGAGATTTCTTGGAATCGTAAGTTCGAGCTATGTAATCTGCATAATGAAAGTGCCTTAAGGGGTTTTTAGGATGTTGAATTCATGATGCATTCATAAATTCATTTTAGACAACCAAAAAATGCAACCTTGACAATATTGTATTGTCAAATTCCATTAAAAAAAACCGAAAAAATATTTAACACAATATCCATTAAGATGGAATATTTTAAATGGATGGCAATGTTTATATTATGAGAAACATTTTTCCAAACATATTTTGTAAAGGAACATGTGTTGTTCAAAACATACATAATATCAATATCCCGTATGCCTTAGGTTCTTCAATTTATCATAAAATTTAAAATAGAGTATCAAATGTTTGAGTTATGTTCCCAAGATTCTTTTGTTAGGTGTTCATATACCTGGAGTTGCTAACCACTTCATATCCACTTCGGCATAGGAAATATGTATGGATTTCTTATCTTTGATTATGTACAATTAATTTTAATCTCATCAACCAAGCATAAGGTTGCACCACAAATATTAGCAAATAAAGATGGTTGTTTGGATGCTTAATGTTGGGTAATATTTAAGTGGTGTTTGTAGTCCAAGGAGATACTTTCGTCCCACTTTCAATTTGTGAGTATCTTGAAATAAATCAAATATAGTGTGGCATATGACAACTTCAAATTGAGAAAAGATAAGGACAAAGGATTGAATAGGGATTTTAATTATCATATTTATCTTTTCCACAGTGACACTATAGAGATGGAGGAAATGAAAGACTGCGGGGCTCTGTTAGAGAAATATCATGTAGGTACATATACTTCATGCTAAATTTTTTATTTCAATTGTTCATTTTTACTAGACTGAGAAACCTGGTAGCTTGAAATAAATCAAATATGGCATGCTCTATGACAATGTAAATTTAAGAGAAGAGAAGGACATGCATTCATAGGATGGAATGAAGGAAAAATAGATTTCACTCCTACATACAAGCTCGAAAAAAAATAATACTTCTATGCTGGAGGAAATTTAAAATCAAGACAGAAGTGTCACATACCAACATGGTAAGCATAAGTCAATATAGTATTGATGTTCTGATCAATCACGATTTGACTAGATTGAAATCAGTTTCCCATGCATGCTCATAATCTAGAATAAACATTAAATACTACAAACTGAGTAAAAATATGAGCTTCAACTCAACACTTGCAATATAGCCCTTAGAAACTAGATTACCTGATTTTATAGAAGCTCCATTGAAGGTCCCACTATAAAGAAAAAATGGAATTCTCTCTATCGACTTTGGAGGATTTTTTTTCATACTTTTATTCTGATTTTGTTTTAGACTATTACCTATATGAGTTGCACTAGATAAAATTTTCCATTTTGATGTAATTGTATTCTTTGTATAAGGCCTGGAAAATCCTCAACAAGAAGGGATTAGATTACAAGTGGAAGGGCTTCTGCCATGAACCCAAATCCTATTCAGATACCCAAATTTTATGTGAGAAAATGTCCATTACGTTTTCCTAGGCTTAGTATGGCTACAAAACCTCTAGCTAAAATCATGTCTGCTTCTTTTAGGATCAATTAGCTATTAAAGCAGGTTGAATGAAAAAGTTTCACTACTAATACAATATTATCTTTAACCATTTATCCTTCATGAGTATGGATTCATGATTCTGGTTCAATTTCTTATTAAACATGCATCATAATCTGGAAATTATTTATGAACAAAAATGAGAATAATGGAAACACATAGTTTCACATGTGTATCTTCTCAACACCTAACACACTAGACATGAATCCTACAAAGAAGTTCATATTTAATGGTGTAGTTGAATACATTTGTATTCCAATGAAACCTAATATATGCCACTGCAAACATTTATTCATGTTATGAATTCTAATTGGCCTTTACATGATTTCTAAATTTTCATGAAATCATAAACTTCAACCTAAATTTCTTATGTTTTAAATAAATATATGTTTGTGTGGGAGGCTTGATAGGAGTCTTGAACAAGTTTTAACATGCAATGGTATCAATACGGAGAAAATTCCATTGCTACTCCAAAATCATTCTGTCATTTCTTGCCTACAAGAAACTACAAATATTGCAATCAGGAAAATGTCTATATCCCTTAATTTTAATTGACTTCATAGTAAAAAAAAGGTGTTAAATTTGTGAAAAAATTGTTTCTACACATTCTCCTACATCATTTACTTCTTAACATTGTGGTAAAAATATTATAGGATTATCGTCCTTTACAATTACTTAAAGTTTTTTGATAGACACTTATTCTCACCCAATTTGGGTAAGTCATGGCATCGAGGCTTTTATGTTCTCTGGTGATTTGGTCTGGATGTCCCTAGGCTAATTAACCTAGTAATACAAGTATATTAGGGTAAGGATCAACCTCAGTCAATTTTACCTAGTAGAAAATAGATTGAATTTGATGAGAACAATATTTCTTTCTCTTAAAGCATCTTAGAGAATTTTCGCGAAATTTAGGTACTTTGTGCTGGTCAAATGGAAAATTAATGCATATTTACCAATATCGATAATGATAGTTCATTGAGTGTATGAAGGGAAAAGATGAAATAGGAATTTGATGTAAATCAGAGGATGCAAAAGATAAAATGCAAGCAATATGATAAAAAGAAGAGGAAACGAAAGCAAGTTGATGAAAGTAGATCATATGCAATTTTGCAAGGAAAACTATAAGATGGGACTTGTCTAGTTAAAAGTACAACCTTAAGTTTTGCCTAAGATAATTTGTCCATTATTGAAATGGAAAAATTTCAATATACATATTCAACATTCATAACCAATTTTGCAAGGCAAAGTATACGATGAAACTTGTCTTCTTAAAGACTGATCTTATATTTTGTCTAAGATAATTTTTATATCGTTGAAAAGCAAAAATGTCAACATATATTCGATATTCAAATATTTTATTTTATATAATACAACATTTTTCCAAGAATCCAATGGTAACTGTTTTGGAATTTAACTCTATGAGGTTGTTGGCATGAAAGATTCATCTAGGGAGAAAACCTTGGGTTCAAGCATCATTGTAGTCTAGGATAATGCCAACATTTTCACCTTACCCAAGGGGTAAGGAATCTCACCCGAGGCATGCCGTAGCCATAACTAAGAAGGGTTCCTCATGGGATCGAGGATGCATCCGCTGGTATATATAAAGAACATCACATGCATAATTGAGATAACAGCATACCATCCAATAATAAGAAACTACTACATGCATGAATCTCACAAGATATTTAAATTTTAAGTGGGTAGACATATCATAAAAAACCATGCACACCATGTTAAGAAACTAGTATAGACTTTACTTTATATTAATTCAATAGTAGACTAATACATGACATATCGGCATTTTCCATGGATGATTACAACGAATACCCATTTATAGACTCACATGCTCATTCTTTAACTTATGGGTCCTGCCCAACCATGTCCCTGTATTCTGGTTCTTTCCTACTGCAACCAACTATCCCATCCACAACTCCAACAACAACAACCAAACCCTCTTCCTTATGGGCGTTTTCCTTTTGTATTTCCCCTGCCACCTGGACTTCCAGTTCACGCTTAGTTGTTCTTTCCCTCGACTACCACTTACCCTCCCTATCCATTTGGCTACCAATGTCTTCTACTGACACTCTTCTGCAACCACTCCACAACTATTTGTTCTTGCTTTCCCCTCTAGCTGTCCTCCCCGCAACCTAACCATTGGTTCCACCACCCATTCCCTCCTCATTCTTTGGCAAGCCAAAATAATCAAAATCTTTTCAAAATCAAAACGAAGGCCCCAATAGGCCTCGACCATAATTCTTTGACTCATCCCTGAGTCAATTCATTTCAATCTTAGTCGACCCTACTGGTACCTCTGTGGGTGCTCCGGTTGATGGCTGCACTGTTGGTTGTGTTGATTCTACTGAATGATGGGGTGGTGCTTCCTTTGTTTCAGCCAACACATGCAGGGTGGCATCTGCTCTTGTGGCACTTTCCTCCTTTTGAGGATCCTCTGTTTCAAATGAAGGCTCCAACTCTAGAACAACTATCATGGTTTGTTGCCTAATTTCTCTGTACTCCTGAAGGGTGGCTTCCCATTAGGCGAGGATTGTGTCAGCCAGTTAAGTGAAGTCCTTGGCCATATTAGACATTAACTTGGTTGGTCGTTGAATCTACATATTTTCCCATTGTTCTTTGCTTGTGTCGCAAACCTTCTTTAGAGTCAGAACCTGTAAAAGAACTGGTGGGCGCAGGTCTCTTATCACCTTAGTAGTTCTTGCTAACTCTTCCTTGATCTGATCGACTTGCACTTGGATTGTATCGATTTGTTCATTGATCTACTGTAGGTGGAAAAAATCCATGTAGTTCGTGGTTTTGGTGAACAATTCTTGTATCTGCTCTCTCATGGGGTATGCCAGATGATTTTTCAATGGAAGGGTTCCTGGCGAGTCATCGACTCTATTCATTAAGGCATAGCCATCCATGATAGCATCGAAGAGTGCTTGTTTCTTCGCTTCTACCTAACTCATTTTGCCTTGGACGTTTCTTGGATATATCTCGACTGGGTCTGATGATGATGATATTCTCGTCTCCATATCAATTCATTCATATAACTCATCTTGTGGAGCTAAGATAATTCCATTCGCCATCTCCCTATGTCTCTGATAAACAATTGTCACCTGAGGCTTCACACTCCTGCATTTTTGTAGTTTTTCTTCAAAGCGAGCCTGGATTTCTTCTGCTATCTACAATTGAAATTCTATAGTTTCCTTCATTATCCTACGAGTTAAGTATTTGAGCTTGACACAATGTTTCCTGACTAGACTTTAGCAACTAATTACTCTGATAACCTTCCCCATGTGTTCTAGCCATGCTTTACTGCTGTCAGCTGATCTAGACCTAACATTCATGATGTGGATTGGGGAAGGATAGAGTGGCCGCATGGCGTATTAATTTTTCCATGATGGGGGTTATTTATTAATTAAACTTGTTCCTAATGGGAAAATATTTTATGGCTCCCACTTAACAATTGCATTATTGGTTACTTATTATGGAAATGACTACTAGTACGGTGAAAAGGACGGATACATTGTGTTACCATAAATACTGAAAAAGTTTCTTCCTACATGTAACTTACAGGCTCCTAAATAATATGCCTACAAGTGACTGCTAACTCTAGTCAACCCCCCCGGGACCAAAAATGGGTTGCGGGGTGATGATACTATTCCCGCAACCTTATTGATGCTTTTTCTTAATTCTATGAAATGGATATAAAAGGCATGACTACAACTAACTGCTTAACATGACTAACTAACTCTTATTACCTTATACCTACTTGCGGGCTCATTTCCAAGACCCCCCTTTTATCTTGAATTTGTGTCCGATGACTTGTGGAAGGGCTTTAGGCGTTCATCGCTTACCCATCCTTGTAGACTATCTCTGTCTAGTTACATTAGTCTTACGGCTCTAGAATATCTGATTTTCACTACTATGAATGGGCCCAACTAGTCCATTTATGGTTTACCTAGGAATTTCTGTAACTTGTTGTCATATACCAATACATGATCCTTGACTTTGAATGTTTTCTTCCTCATGTTCCTGTTGTGCCAAGATGTTTTCCTTCTCTGCTCCACTCACTGGTGAAACTCAACCAAGAACGTGATTCATCAAGTTCCATTAGTTGACTTAGTTTTTCTCTCAATGCTACATTGTCCATCATTCTAATTGCTTCAGAGATGAACATGCTTGTTATTATGAACTCTGTTGGCACTACTTCTTCCCTCCCATATACTAGTCGAAATGATGTTTTTTTATGAATTATTTTCACCATTGTTTTGTACGCCCATAGAGTTGTTGGTATTATCTCATCCCAATCATCCCTGTTGGCTAATATAATATTTGTTGGACCTTTCTCCATGATCTTGTTGAATGCTTCAACTGTCCCATTTTACTGTTGATGATATGGACTGCTTTTATTATGCTAAATCATGAAATTATTTAGAAAAGCCTCAATAGTTTCATTTATAAAATGCGTTCCTTGGTCGTTGGTGAGGCTCTTCAGGCATCCAAATATTGAGATTATGTACTGAAAAATAAACCATACGGTAGTGTCAGCTATATAGTCTCTCACGGGTGTTGATTTTGCCCATTTGGTGAGGTATTCAATAGCCGTTATTATATATCTTGCGTGTGAATGCCTTGCTGGTGGTGTTATGGGTCCGATGAAATCTATTTCCCACTTATCCAAGATTTGCACTGTATGAATGGGATTTAAAGGCAGATCATCCCATCAAAAGGATTCCCAACCCCCTGACAAACATCGCAGCTCATAGCATATTCCTTAGAATCTTTGTGAAGGGTTGGCGACCACAGTCCTGCATGCAATATCTTCCTTATGGCAGCTTTGGCTCCCACATGGCCTCCTACAACACTCGTGTGACATTCCCATAACACATATTCTCTTTCATTTTGCAGTACGCAACTACCAGGACTTGATCTAGGCCTATTTTGTAGAGGTGTCCTGTGATTAGTTGGTGGTTTGTTTCCCTTACTATTAAGTGTCACCTCTGTGTTGCTGTATACCCCTGTGGGCATTTCCCTATTGTCAATAGTGTAGCGATCTCTTCTAGGTGATCTGGGACTACCTTTATTTTTAACAAGTTGGCATCGGGAAACTGATCATCCAATGCTCCTTCATTCTCTCTAGTCTCCAGTTGTCACAAATGATCTGGTGGAACATTCAATCTGCCTAGTTTTATTACCACCTCGAAAGTGAATTCCTGGAATAGTAACAACCATCAGCATATCCTACCCTCTAGTACTAGTTTGTTTACTAAGTACTTCAGTGCAGAATGATCTATAAAAAACTTGAATGGCACCCCCAATAAGTAATGCCTAAAATTTTGCAGAGAATAAACCATGGCCAAGGCCTCCCTCTCGGTTGTCATATAGTTCATTTCTGTAGTTGACAATTTTATGTTGGTGTAATACACTGGGTGATCCATATTTCTTTCCCTTGGTTGTGCTAAGACTTCTCCTAGTGCTATTCCTAATGCATCAATATGTACATGAAACTTTTTGTTCCAATCTAGATAGATAAGGATCAGTGCTCTTACCAGTTTCTCTTTCAATTTATCTAATGCTTCTTGGTAGTCCTTGTTCCAAGTGAACACTTCCGTCTACTTCAGTAATTTCTCCATTGGGGATATGATCGATGCATAATTCCTGATGAAATTCCAGTAGTACCTCGTATGGCATAGAGTGGACCTCAATTGCTTTACATCATGTGGTGGCTCCATGTTGACAATCACTGCAACCTTTGTAGGGTCTATGCACACTCCCTCTTGGTAGACAATGTGTCCTAGTAGCGTTCTAAACAGTATTATGAAAATGCACTTCTTAAGGTTTAAGGAAATTTGCAATTGTCGACACCTTTCAAACATAACCCTTAGTAAGCTTTTGTGTTTCTTTAGCAGGCTATACACTATCTAGTCATCCGTGTACACTTCTAGAAACCTGTGAATGTAGTCTCAGAATGCAACTATGATAATCCTCGAGCAGACCATTGGTGCATTCTTAAACTTGAATGACATTATGTTGTATGCGTACGACCCCCATTTGGTAGTGAATGTTGTTTTCCTTTTATCCTCCTCGGCTGTCCAAAATTGATGGTAGCCTGAGAATCCATATGTAAATGAATATGCTTCCTTACCCACTATGTTGTCCAAGACTTCATCACTCAAAGGTGTTGGGAATCGATCATGCACACATGCATTGTTGAGACTTCAGTAATCAATTCAAACCCTAATTTTTGTCACATCCTTCTTTTTTTGTATGACTATTAGACTTATCCACTCTACTTCATCTACTAGGAATATTATCCATGCATCTAACATTTTTTCTATTTCCTTCTTAACCTTTTCCTTCACCTTGGGTTCAGTCTATATGGTCTGTGCTTCATCGGATGGGCATCCGGTCTCAGAACAATATTGATCTCCCCTATATCTCATTTTATTCCTGTTAGCTCTTCTACTGACGT
>APFE030049923.1:0-15645 GCA_000404065.3 Pinus taeda | reverse complement strand
ACGAAAGAGGCAGGCCAACTTCTCAGGCCCCCTCCAGGAAATAATCAACTCTGGAAAGGAAGCTCCTCAAACCACTGCCCCTCCCATTCAGCAGACAGAGCAAACAACACCCTCTACCTCAGCACCAACAACAGAGCAGGCTCAAAGTCTTGATATGCATAAACTCAAGAATGAAATTCAGGTCTTGGAGGCCCAAATGACAGAGCTGAATCAAGCCAAAGAAACTTTGGCTAATCTCAATGAAAGATATGATAAATCCAAGCAGAACGTAGCTGAGAAAGAAAGAGAGATAAAGATTCTCAAAAGGAGGATAAATGAGCTCGAGAAAGAGCTCACACTTGATAAAGTAACAACTGAGCTCAAGACAGTCCTATGGGCCAATATTGGCCAATCCATCACTGACTAGTGGCAATATATTGAGGCTATTCATGAGTAGATGGGGCTCATTGGAAAAGTACATAGGGAAATCCAAAGAGCAAGGGCATCTCTAGGCAATATGCCTGAGGCTGCCACCAAAATGATCAATGTGCTTAATCACAGAACAAGTTCTCAGCTCGCCACAATGGGAATTACCAATAGGACTGAGACCATTTCAATAGTAAAAAGGGTCCTGACACTAAGAACCCTGGTACAGACATTAGAGAGAAGAAGCCAGGATATGTAGACAGAGATTAATAAATTCATGGACAAATTTATAGCATTGCAGAACAGAGGTCTTCCTAAATTAATGGGCAGCGGAGGAAGACTACTTTCCCATGAAAATTATGCCAAGAGGGTCAACACCTTTGCTACAAATCAGATTGCAGAAAAGCCCAGCACTTCAGGAGAATCAGGGCCAGCATCAGGACAGAATCTCTACAACAGGGTAGAGAACTTATTTTTTATCATGAATGAAATCAATCACTTGTTTGATTTGCCTCCGAATTTCTATAAATATACAGAGGCGGATGAGACTATAGAGGCAATTTTAAGACATCAATTGCCCACACAGGAAGTCTGGACTGGATTGATACAATTACTACTAAACTAGAGCCAGTAATCAAGTTTTTTTCCATTGAAATATGTAAGTTGTCATGCACAGGAAAATTTTGATATATCAGCATGTATGGAGAAAAGAGGCTGAGCCAACTCAGCGAAACTATTTGGCCACCACAGCAGCACTGATAGTCACAGGTGACAGGGCCGAAAAGCTACAGGAGGGCAGAGCTGCAAAGACACATCATTCATCATTTACAACAAAGCGTTCAACCGACTCAATGACCTCCAAAGGTCAAAAAATCTTCTGACAGAATTAAAGAGCATTCATGTTGTATTGAAAGCTGCAATAACTTCTTATCTGCTAATTCCTGTACGAGTTGGTGAAGATATTTATTTCTCAGATGACTCAATGCTTGAGATATTTTGTATGAAACATTTCTGTATATTCCCCCTCACATGAGTTTGCAGAGGTTGGTTGTTGTTGATGTCTCTTCTAGAGTTCTTTTACTGTAAATTTTCAGAGAAGTAATACAAAAGCCGATGGAATTTCCAAAGCTCTGTGTTGTTTGATGCCTTGTGGTGTTTAACTGAATGTTACAGGATTCCTACGTACTTCATGGCACAATAAGTTTTCCCTAAACCTCTTCGTTATGTGTTTTGTTATCTTTTCATATCTCTTTCATGCTTCTATGCTTTACAGTTAATAGCAAGGAAAAAGAATAGTTCTAGGATTTAATCACAGATTACCCTGAGCTCAATCTAAGCTATTATAAATTTTTTCTTCAGTTATAGTAATAAAGGTGTAATTCTTAATTGCTGCCCTTTCACACTATATCTTCCACTGTGATTATTGTTTCAGGAGTTCAAGTTTGCTCCTGAGGAATATATCTCTTTCCCACACCCCAGCTTAGTGAAAAATTCTTAATTGCTTTTCACTGGTTATTTACATTTCACCATCATAATTTCAAGTTTGTTTTATGAAGTATGCAAATGGCCCTGTAATCTCAGCTGCTCAACTCAAAATTTCAAAAAACCAGCAGCCACAAACTCCATTGCCCAATGCACTAACATTCTCTACAGATTTCCACTTTAGGTACAGATAGACATCCTTTCAACCAAACATAAACTGAAACCCTTACTTCATAACTAGCCTAAAATCTCCGCAGAACAGAGACAAACCTCAAAGAGAGAGCCCTCTCTGATTACAGTGGGGCTAGAAGCTGTAATCCAAAGATTGGTTAGTGGTTACCCCGGCCGTATTCCCTTGGAGTCAAAGGGAACAACCTGGGTGTTAACAAGGCATACGGATAGAGATAGACAAAAGTATCGAGGGGAGAGAGAGGGGAAATAAGAGAGAAATGAATAGAAGTAGTGCCAGGAGCAAATATGGGGAGAGAGAGAATAAGAAGCATGTACGTGCAGCCACACACACAAAGAGGAGCACAAAAAGAGGGAGATAAATACAAAGAGGGAAGAAAATATATACAAAGAAAAAAGAAATATGGAAATATAGGGATATAAAGTTGAGGGGAGATAAAGAGAGAGATGGAGGGACATATACAAGGATAATATAGAATATGGGAGGGATATCAATAGATAAAAGAGACAAATAATGAGAGGGAGTGGAAGAAAATAAAGCGGTTTGAGATACAAAGTCAGAGAGGAGTCAAGGATGGCAAGATTGAAGGGGAAATAGAAAAGAATACTAAGAGAGAAGGGTGGGATGAGAGAGAGAAAGTGAGAGAGAGAGAGGTGGTGAGATAGAGAAATAGATAAAAAGAAGGGAAGGGAGAAATATATAGAGTTAAAGGAAGAAGAGAAAGGGAGAAATTTATATATATATATATATATAGAGAGAGAGAGAGAGAGAGATGCAATAAGAGATAGAGAGATAATAACATATGTAAATAGAAATTGAGATATAGAGAATGAAGGGGAAGATACAAACAAAGTTGGAGAGAAAAGTTAAAGGAGAAAGAGGGAGAGTGGGAGAGATATTGAAGGGTAAAGGGAGGGAGAGAGTGATATCACTCTAGGGTAAAGAGGGGGAAAAGATAGTGGGTAGGGGGAGTTGAAGCATGGATAAAATTAGGAAGGGAGGGAGGGAGGAGGGTGGGGGGAGAAAGAGAGAGAGAGGTAAATAGAGTTAGAGAGGGTGAGAAATAAATAGATATATATGGGGTAGAGAGAGAGATAGTGGGTGCGGAGAGAAGGAGATATGGGGGAGATAGAAATGAAACTAGAGAGACATAGGTGCTAAGGGAGGGAAGGGGGAGAGGGAGAAATAGATGAGATATGGAGTCATAAAGTGATAATAAGACATAGGGACTAGGGCACACACACACACACACACACACACATATATATATATAATATATAGAGAGAGAGAGAGAGAGAGAGAGATGGGGAGATAGAATAAAGCTAGCGAGGCATAGTTTCTAAAGGGTGGGGGGACAGAGAGAGAGTGGAGTGGGGGATGATAGGGAGGATGAGAGTGATAAAGAGGGAGAGAGAGGGGAAATAAGAGAGAAATGGAGAGTAGTGTGAGGAGGAAATGGGGAGAGAGAGGGAAGAAGAGACATGTGCATTCACCCACACACACACACAGATGCAAAAAAAGAGGGAGATAAATATAAAGAGGGAAGAAAATATACATAAGAAAAAATAAATATGTAAATGGACATATAGGGATAGAGAGTCCTAGGGAGAGAAAGAGAGAGATGGAGGGAGATATAGTGGGATGGGATAGAGGAGGGGAGGGATATCAAGGGAGAAAAAATGAAAAGAGGGAGACAGAGTAGAAGAATATAGAGAGTGTTGGAGATAGATATTGAGAGAGAGAGAGATATGGTGACATAGATAAATAGATAAAATGAAGGGAAGTGACAAAGATATAGAGCGAAAGGAAGAAGAGAAAGGGAGACACACACACACACACGTACATATATATATATATATATATATATTATAATTATATGTGTTTGTTATGTGTTATATATATAATATATACTTAAACCATATAGACATATCATATATATAACACACACATGTTTAATGTGTTATAGTATATATATATGATATATGAAGATTATATAGATGAGAGAGAGAGAGAGAGAGAGAGAGAGAGAGAGAGGTTTTAACCCCATATAGAAATTACTTGCATACTAATTCTAAAACAGAAAATAAACAATGCGAGACCATAACACATAAAACACATATATATAGAGATTTTCCCGTGGATCCCAAAATCATGATTACCAGCTTGATTTTTCATTATGTCCCTTTAGATGTTACAATACTTATTTATACATTCCTAAGCATCCAATACCATTGACCGAAAAACCATCGCATCCAAAAACATGTATGAAAATCATGCACAAAACCATAGGTGGGTCCGGCCAACCTAACATAGGGTCTGAAACTAAAATTTTCTGGGGTGCTACCCCAGACCCCATAGAGTGGGCTTAGCGGCACCCCTCAAACCCCCTGTGACCTCCAACTATGCAACGAATGGGGGGCTCCGCCCCCCTTCTAACCCCCAGTTAACTACGTGGGATAGTCGTAGAAATAATATAACACAACCCAACATTCTCCCACTTGTTGTTTTCTTTCCACAAGAGAGCTTAGTGATTTATCCAGCCCTGCAATGACCATTGTGTCTCTACACCAAGAGAACTTCTCAGAGCTCACAAATTTTCCTAATGCATCTACAATATTCTTCAAAGTGTCTACCTTTACCAGCAACACCTTTTTGTCTTCCATCATATCCCTCACAAAGTGATACTGAACATCAATGTGCTTTGTCTTTGAATGATATGAAGGGTTCTTTGCCAAGAAAATTGCACTTTGGCTGTCACAGTCTATCCTTATAGCTCCCTGTACTAACCCCATACTTGAACACAATTTTTGCAACCAAACTGCTTCCTTGCTTGCATGAGTGGCTGCCATGTATTCTGCCTCTATAGTTGATAGTGCCACTACAGATTCTTTCTTACTCATCCAACTGACTGCACCTCCAAATAGGTTAAACACATACCCACTTGTAGATCTTCCTTTATCCAGATCTCCAGCATAGTCAGCATCAACAAAGCCACAAATATCCAATACTTTGTCCAATCCTGGTCTTCCTTGGTAGCACAAACCATAATCACTAGTGCCACGCAAATACCCGAAAACTCGCTTCACTACTGTCTAGTGCTCCTTCCTTGGTTTTGACATAAACCTGCTCAATACTCCCACTACGTGTGTAATGTATGGTCTAGTATAGACTATTACATACATCAGGCTACTGACTGCACTTGCATATGGAACACGGGACATGTCCTCTTCCTCTTCTTGTGTCTTGGGACACTGTTTAGTAGATAACCTCACACCTACAGGAATATGAACCTTCATCAGTTACCATCTTGCATATTAAACCTCTGCAGTACTGTCTCGACATACTTCCTCTGGTTTAACTAGAGCTTCCTCTTTGCCTGATATCTTTTAATTTCCATGCCCAAAATATAGTTTGCAGAACCAAAATATTTCATGTCGAATTTGGAGGACAATTGGGTCTTCAAATCCCAGATAATTCCTTTGTCATTTCTAACCAACAACATATCATCCACATACAAGACCAGATAAATGACACAGTCACTAATTAATTTAAAATACACACAATGATCTTCTTTGCTTCTGGAAAAGCCAAGTCCCCGTATAAATGTATCAAATTTCTGATACCACATCCTTGTTGACTGTTTTAACCCATACTAAGACTTCTTTAACTTGCATACCAGTTCTTTCTTACCCTTCACCGCAAAGCCTATAGGTTGCTTCATGTAGATCTCCTCTTCCAAATCCCCATGAAGAAATGTTGTCTTCACATCCATCTCTTCTACCTCATGATCAAAAGCAACAGTAATAGATAAAAGTAATCTAATAGAAGTTACCTTGGCAACAGAAGAAAAAATATCACCAAAATCATTTCCCAGAACCTGGGAATAACCTTTTGCTACCAACTGAGCTTTGTATTTCTCCACTTTTCCTTCTGCATTTGCTTCTTTTTGAACACCTATTTGCTGCCAATGGGTTTCCTTCCAGCCGACAACTCCACCAGATCCCAAGCCTCATTTTTGTGCAAAGATGTCATTTCATCAGCCATGGCCTCTTTCTAGAGATTTCCATCCTTTGAATCTATTGCCTCCTTCACAGTTCTAGGATCATCATGAGTAATAGATAAAGCAAAATTTGAACAAAAAGAAAATGGACTATACCTTTTTGGCTTCCTTCTTTCTCAAACTGATCTTCTCACACATGGAGTTTGTGGCTCTTCATCTTTTGATTCCTCCTCTGTTGTAGAGTCTGATTCTTCTTCCTTTAGCTCAGACTCTATCTTCAAGTTCCTTTGGTTGGAATTCATGTTTAATAATATCTTTCACCTCTTTGAACACCACATCTCGGTTGTACACAACCTTCCTTTTTACTGGGTTCCAAATCTTGTAACCCTTTAGACCATCCTTATACCCAATAAATATTCTCTTTTCAGATTTACTATCCAACTTAGTTCATTTCTCCTTTGGAACATGTACATATGCATCACATCCAAATACCCTCAGATGTGAAAGAGAGGGTTTCTTACCAGTCCATACCTCTTATGGAGTCTTAACCTCCAACGCTAATGACGGAGATCTATTGACTGGGTAACATGTTGTCTCCACCGCCTTTGCCCAAAATTCTTGTTCTAACTCGGCACCACTAAGCATGCTTCTTTCCCTTTCCATTAACGTCTTATTAATTCTTTCTGTAACTCCATTTTGTTGAGGCATATATGGAGTATTCTTCTATTGTGCTATACCACACTTCTTACAAAATTCTTCAAATTCCTTATTGCAAAACTCTCCACCGTTATCTGTCCTCGGCTCCTTTACCTTCTTCTCTGTCTAGTTTTCCACCAGACCCTTAAATTCTTTAAACTTGTCAAAGACTTCAGATTTATTCTTAAGGAAATATATCCATGTATTCCTTGAGAATTTATAAATGATACATAGTACATGTTGGATACCTAACCAATAGGTTTCATATTTCATGATTGGCAAATGTAAGTGCCAAATATGCTCCATTTTGCTGTCACAAAGGCTTCATATTTACAGGAAAAGGTGTACATAGGCCTGCATTTTCACAAAAGTTTATGGATGGTCCAACAGTCTAATCTGGATCATGCCAGGTTTTCAATTTATGTTGTAGAATAGAGAATGAGATCTGTCCAAACTGTTTAATCTTGGCAGATCAGTAGCTAGGTAGAGAAGCTAAGGTTCCCAACTGCTTAATCTGGGACCTTGGAAGGAATAAGGGTTGTATTAGATAGGAGATGAAAGCAAAAAGCCAAAGAAAAGAAAAAGGCATTCAAAAGGGTTTGCAAGTCCAAGTGCACCCTCCAAGAAGGAACAAAAAAAATGTTAGGAAAACTAGTTGGGTAAGTAGATGGGGTTGCAGAAGTGATGTCTCTTTCAAGACCAAAGTTGCTCAAACATCTACAAGAAAGGAAACAGATTGGAGCATGACTAACTCCCTCGTTTTTCATTTGTATATCACTCATTACTAACACCCCTTCATCCACTGGTTCATACAACAAATTCAAAGTTTTTTCATGGTACTAATGGCTTTCAAAAGCCACATTTTTTGTGTAAAACTCTTTTCATTTTCATCTACTCTTGATTCCAAGTTATTTTCAAAGAAAACTTGGTTGAATTAGCCCTCACTCATATGTTCCCTCCATGTTAACAACTAACTCTACTACTTAGCTCCCTATACCCCATTATCCCTATTATTATAAACACCATGGTGTATAAATCCCACAATGCATAAATACCCCCTCCTGGGCACTATAGCCATAATGTTCGCTCCCTGGGAATTGAATTAGCCCCTGGCTAAGGTCAAGAACCCATGTTCCACCTTTTGCTCCATCTCAACCGGTTTCCCTACCCAAAAGTTCCATTTCGACCTTAAAAACCCTTGAAAAACCTTTTAATCCCATAAAAAACACCCAAGAGAGGAAAAATATTATGAAATTATCCTTCCCCCGCCTTATCCTAAGGTCGGGAGCTTATTTACCCTTTCATATTGTATAAAAACCATTGGACCCCTTTCCCTATAGTCTCTGCCTTCATAAAGATTTATGCCCAAATTTTATATCAAACCCGCAAATTGCATGTTTTCCTAAGGTTGGCGGACCGAATTATTTTGGTAAGTAAAACTATTGAAAATTCTTCAAAAAATCAATTAGCGTATGGAGGGTCCCGCCGTCACGTTTGCAGAAGAAATATCATTGTTTAAAGCCCGCCCACGCACAGTTACAGTTCGCGCAGATTGCCCGTCCGATAACCATCAGATAGCATCTGTCCCAGATCTACGGTTGGCGTTGATTTCGGGAAATCCTGACGTCCGGAAGTTAATAAAAGCAGGAGTTACAGCCCGTGCAAGTTGAGCTCCCGACAGCCGTTGGATCGCGCGTCTCCAGATCGACGGCCCACATCAATATCGGAGCACCCTACACGTCTGACAGATACCTTCCGATATCTGTCAGACACTTACGTCACGCGAGGATAGATGGCGCACCCAAATTCCATCAGAGCCCGTCTGACAGTTTCTTCGTCGTACAGGAAGGGTCCCGATATGGTGACATCTGTCCCGTCCACGTCCCCGTCTTGCTATCACGCACGTCACCACCACATCTGCCCACCTCGTCCATCATTCGCCCACGTGGTCGCCACTTCATCGCCCCCATGGACCGGTCGTTGACCGCCACGTCACCCGATGACGTCCTGCTGACGTCATCCAACCCAGTCCCCCATGATGACGTCATGCTTACGTCATCCAAAAAGCGCGCCAATAAAACTAAAAAGCCATATTTTCGCCGTTTTTTCGCAATTTTGTCATATTGTTTAGAAAAACACTGCTCAATTGTCTGCATGTAATTCACGACGACCGTTCAACCAGCCGGCCCGCGACCATTTTTAAAGAATCCAGCGCGCAAACCCAGCCATTTCTTCAGTCCAGGCCATTGTTTAACAGGTATTTGAGTCTTCGTCCTCCTGCGAACTGGTTTTTTCTTAAAATTATTGTAAAAACCACCACAAAAAGCCATTAAATTGAAATTCCACCGATAAACCAACTGTATCCTACCCTTATTCGACCATTTAGAGTTGAAACATAGCGGTGGAGACCTCGGATAGACTGCAATTTCTGCTAAAAAACCTACCCTGTTCGCGCAACCGTGGACTTCCTGCATTACTCCCAAACTGACAAGGGAGGTCTTCCCCACTGCTGAAAGCCCTCCCCAAAAGGCCCAGCATTGTTATCCTTGACTGTGCACCAACCCTGCTAAACTTAGTCCCCCTCAATTTCAGTGTTTCAAGCAGCATACCCGGCATTTCAGAAGATTACTTGGATCAAACATGGATACCCCTGTAGTCCTTAATGTCACTCCTCTAAATTCTCCTCAGAGAGAGCTAGACTGGCAGGATTTGGCAGACCTAGATTACCAGATCTCGGAAGACTACCGATCAAGATGCACATTTCATATTCACCTGCTAAATGAGTTCAGGGCTAGGCACAGAGATGGAACAGATATCCTAGGAATTTGGGAGTCTTCCCTCCCAACTTTTAAAATGCCTCAAGTCAGACAATTCCCTGACCTCATCTACTTATGTGCCAGTTGTTATGATCCAACACAGAGGGCTGTAATGAATCCCCAGGGTGAAGTTGTATTCTATACCACCCCTCAGGCCATCAGGGATATGGTTCAATTCAAAACTCACAAGAAATTGGTTCCTTTATCCTTGCTGGACTTAATCAACCAAGGGACCAAGTATTACGAGGGAGAGATCCTGAATTAAATCAACTTTTAGCAAGTCAGACACAGTGCTGCATCCTCCCATCTTTGATGGATACCTAAATCAACTTGGACTAGACCTGGCCCATATGGTAAGCTCAGTTCTGGGATATAAATCAATGGAGTTTACAGAGGAAACTGTGCTAGTCATGATGACAATGTTTGCCCCTGGGAAGGCCCCTATTTGCTATGACTATGCCACATACATCTCTGACAAAATACATGAGCAATTCCTGCACTTATCCAGAGAGAGGGTGTTCAGATACACCTCATATATTTATCATCTTATTCTGTATCACCAACATGAAAAATTCTCTTTTGAAATCAAGAGAACTGATGCAGCAGGAAACCCAAGATCGGTTGTATATTGGAGCTCAATCTTCCATATCCGTTTTTACTCACCCTATACATATTGTGAGTTCATAGATCTGTTCATTCATCCGGCCCTATCTCTACTTATGACAAAACCTCCTCCAAGACTCTTTGATGAAATGCAGAGAATTCTACAGTTGTCCACGGCCTACAGCATAGGGGACTGGTATTTCTACCAGCATCACACTGTGATTAGGATATATGGGTGTGAGCTGCGCCCATTCAGGCTACCCAAATTTGTGCCTATGAGGCTCTTTGCCCTGGAGTATTTCAGACAATTCGGCAATGCCGATCAGATCCATTTTGCAGGGAAGGGCAAGAAGGCACAACTCAAAGTTAAAAACCAGCTTGGTCATTTGGTTTTAAACAAAAGAGAAGGATGGAAGCAGGCAGATAGGATGTTGGAAGGCCTTGGCCTAACACTCAGTTTCCTCTGGAAGCCCTATGACCCCAATGGCTTTATATCTTCGAGAAGATTAAGATATAAACTCTCTAGCTATGAGCATGAGAGTCAGCTACATATATCAAGACATGCCAACCAGCCAAAGTGGAAGAAAAACACCTTAATAGAGCCTGTATCTCAGGAAGAGCTAGTAGAGAGGGCTAGAAGACATTTGTTAAAAATGGCTGACTTGGAATGTCCTTCTCAAGTGCCTGCCCTACCAAGTTCTCACACAACAACGCCAGCTTCCTCATCTGCAACAGAACAAGGGGCAGCACAAACTTCAGGTCAGGGGCAGAACAAAGGTAAAGACAAAGAAATGGAAGAGGCAGAGGGCCAACAGGGCCAACAGGGCCAGCAAGGGCAACAGCAGCAACACCAGCAAGAAACTGATCATCAGGATCAAGAAATGCAAATAGCAGAAGGCCAGGCAGCCACCCAAGGAAGAGCAACCAATATGGCGCCTCCTAGACAGGACTCTAGGGTAGACTCCTCAGTCCTCCAAACCCCTCAGAGGGAGGACACTAGCAGGAAAAGGGAGAGGGATACCCCCCTCACAGAAGGACCAGATAAAAGGCAGAGGCTCAATCCATTCTCAGAAGAAGAACTGCAAAGCCTTGAGACCTCTGCCAGCTCATTGCATCAAGAGCAAGATAAGGCAGCACTTGGGGAGGTCAGCTCCTCAGGACAAGAAAAGAATGCAGCTGCAAGCATAAAGGAGCAGTTCAAGGATGCCAAGAGGAGAAGTGAGCCAATCAAAATCAAGCTCTATAATCATTTGTTGAATATGGCCCCTCCAAACCAACAAAGACTAATGGCTGCCTTTGATGTGCAAGAAGGCAAAATGACAATGAGCCATTTTTCCCCTACAGTGCAGCAACCTCAAATAGCTGCAGATTACATAAGGACAAATTTAGAAGTCCTTGCAAAGGACATCCACCCCATGGACCAGATCGAGCTCCACAAGCAGACGGGTGAGATGGTCTATGCCACCCTGGCAGACAAGACCTTGATAAACTACAGGCTGCAAAACAGTTTGAACAACACAGCAGCACAGCTTGAGTTGGAGAGGGCATCCTCTCAAGCCAAGGACAACAGAATCAAGGCACTTGAAGAGATTATCATAGAGTTTGGGCATGATCCCAATGATGTTAAGGCCATACAGGAGGTCCTTAAACTAAGGGATGCAGATGTAGCTGCAATTAAGAAGAAAATGAAGATCCCACCAACTCTACATCCCCAAACAGATGAAGTTGCCCAACAGAGACGAGAAAAGGATGTCACTGCACTGCTAATGACCTTATATAAGGAACTGGTAGACACACAGCAAAAGCTGCAGGACACAGAGACAACACTAGAAGCAGCTCTACAGAGGAGAGAACAAGGGCAGTCTTCCAAACTACCCACAGAGACAATATACCTCGAGGAGACCCCTAAAGAGGACATCCCTCCAAAGCAATAGGCACCAGCCACTGCAGCAGCGGCCACTACAGCACCAACAACAGAGCAGGCCGAGAGCCTGGACATGCAAAAACTAAGGCAAGAACTCCATGTGCTAGAGGCTCAGATGTCAGAACTCAATCAAGCCAAGGAAAGCTTAGCAAAGATAAATGAGAAATATGATAAGTCTAAGCAAAATGTGGCTGAGAGGGAGAGAGAAGTAAAAGCTCTGAAGAAGACAATTGCACAGCTAGAAAAAGAGCTAAATTTTGAAAAGGTTACAGCAGAGCTTAAGCAGGTGATTTGGATTGCTATTGGGCAATCAATAACCAACCAATGGGAGTACATTGATGCCATTTATGAGCAAGTGGGACTCATTGGCAGGGCAAGAAAAGAACTGCAAAGAGCAAGAAACTCCCTAGGCAACATGGCAGACCTTGCCCCCAGGATGATTGAGGTCCTTAACTATAGGACTAGTTCCCAGCTGGTAAAAATGGGAATTGCTAATAGGACTGAAACCATTTCCCTGATCAAAAGAGCCACAACAATGAAGAATTTAATCCAAACCCTGGACAGGAGAATCCAAGATATGCAAGCGGATATAAATAAATTTCAGAACAGGTTTGCAGCCCTGCAGGACAGAGGACTCCCCAACTTGCTAGAATCAGGGAAATTACTCTCTCATGAAAAATATATCAAGACGGTAAGCACTTTTGCAGCAATTCAGATTGCTGAAACACCAGGAACATCTTCAGCAGGCCCAGTAA
This sequence comes from Pinus taeda, assembly GCA_000404065.3. NCBI lineage: Eukaryota > Viridiplantae > Streptophyta > Pinopsida > Pinales > Pinaceae > Pinus > Pinus taeda. The sequence goes on along the minus strand of APFE030049923.1, from coordinate 2,774 downwards.
CAGGGCAAATTCTTTTTGAAAAGTTAGACAATTTGTTTTTTATTAGAAATGAAGTTTCACATCTGTTTGATGAGCCTCCTCATTTCTATAAGTACACAGAAGCTGATGAGACCTTAGGGTCAATTTTGAGGCATCAGCTTCCCCCTCCAGACACATGGCAAGATTTGATAAAGTTACTTTTAAATCAAAGTTAAGAGGATTAAATCTTTGTTGAAAAAAGATTTACATTACACATACAGAAGGGCAAAGGCCATAACAGCAAATATGAAGACGCTGAGCCAACTCAGCATAGGTACTCAACATCAGCAACAGCATCAGCAAGCACAGGTGGCAGGGTCAAGAAGATACAAAAAATCAGAGTGGCAAAGCGCTTCATGCTACATTTATGATAAAGCCGCGCAACTAACTCCGCAGTGCCCAAAGGTCAAAAGGTTATCCTGACAGGAGTTAAAATCTTTTAAGAATCATTTATACTTGCAATAACTTCTCATCTACTCTCCTTGTACAAGTGTAAGAGATATTTTCTTCTCAGATGACTCAATACCTGAGATATTTTTGTATGAAGCCTCTATATATTCCCCCTCGCGTTTGTTTAGAGACGTTGGACTCCGGATGTAAAGAAGCTCTCGTTTTCTCTTCTGTTGCTCATATACTGTAAAGATTCAGGCAGCTAATACAAAAAGCAATGGGATTTCTTCAGATATTGTCTCTCATGATGTTTTGCTGGTGTGTGGCTTAAAGTACAGGATTCCCGTGTATTCCATGGCTCAATAAGTTTCCTTACTCCTTACTGTTATGATTATGTTTGCCATACTTTCTTGTACCTCTCATGTTTCCCGCACATATTCAGTTCTTTGAATAGCTAGAAAAAAGAATAACTCAGGATTTAATCTTTGATTACCCTGATTTCAATCCTAGCTATTTGTATATGTTTTCTTCAGTTATGGTACTTAAAGAGTAATTCTTCAATGCTACCTTTAATACTGTATCATCACCAGAGAATGTTATTCCAGGAATTCAAGAAATTGCTCCCAGATAACAGACCTCTTTCACACCAGTCAACTTAAGTAAAAAATTCTTCATTGCTTTTTGCTAAGTTGTTTCCATTTTCACCTCTCAATCTTCATAGTTTGTGTCACAGAATACATACAGGCCCTGTATTTTCCTTACATTTCTTTCAAAACCTCATGGGAACAGTAGTCCAATACCCCATTGCCCAATGGATTAGTTACACCTAAAATCAGACACTAAAAGTTATCAGGAGCATCCTCCCAACCAAACACAAAAACAACCAAAATTTCACTCCATAACTAGCCTAAAACCTTCACTGAAAGCAGTGACATAACTAATAGAGAGAGCCCTCTCTGACTACAGCTGGGCTAGAAGCTGTAGCCCAAAGATTGGTTAGTGGTTACCCCGGCCGTATCCTCCCTGGAGTCAAAGAGGACAACCTGGGTGCTAACATAATGGCGACTCCACTGGGGAGCTTAGGATCTAAAGCCTGAAAAATCAGTCAAGAAGCTTTCAAAACTGCTCCTATATAAACATCTGTGGCTTGAAGGTAGAGCTGATTCAGACATCATACCTAACATAGAAGCTTACAATCTTTCCAGAACATCCTAAGCCAGTCCTTGCTATACTCTGTGCTATGCAAAGTTTTCATAAAACCCAAAAGAAATAGCTCAGAAGCTGGCTCCTAAGAAGAATTTTCGGCATACTAGGGCCAATCCTGATCCTAATCCCCCCTCCATCTTCCAAAACCCCAATACAATCCCCAAGTTTGTTAGGAACCAGCAAAAACAAGATCAACTTACTGACATTAGTCCACAGCCTGAGTATCCTAACCCAATCCCCACCCCTGTCAAAGTTCTATTTCGTTCCACCCCTAATTCACCTAGCTCCCCATCAACATCTCAAAGTTCCCCACCCATTCCTTCTTCTCCCACACAAGTTCTTCCATTCCACACTGTGATACCCTCCATACCTGCCACCCCTGTGATACCTGTTATCCCTCTTATCCCAGTCCTCCTAGTCAATCCCCAAAACCCAGTAAATATGGCCAGATATGCACCTCTGCAACTGCCTGCCAATCCAGTGGCCTTACCTCAAGATTATCAAGCCAAAATAGCATACTTTGACTCCACTGGTCCTTATTCTGCCATCCAGCATGCTAAGAGAATGAAAGATCATTTCAAAAATTATGAGATAGATGATGAAACTCTGAGGATGAGAATATTTGTCCAAAGTTTAACAGGGGATGTGCGAACATGGTTTAGATCACTTCCTACAAACAGCATCACAACCCCTGATGAACTCTACCAATCCTTCACAAATCGGTGGGAGAAAAATAAGGACCCTTTACATATACTTGGTGAATATGACATGATCAAAAGAGGTCCTCAAGAGACAGTTTTAGAATACTGTGCTAGGTTCAATAATGTCTATAATGCTATACCTCAAAACCTAAGACCTCCTCCGGATTTAGCCTTATACAAATTCCTAGATGGATTTGACCCAGACATGGCCTACCAACTAAAAGAAAGAGCCCCTCAAACCCTCGAAGAAGCTCAGAGAGTTGCTGTAACGGTTGAAGCAAACCTGATTGCTAAGAGGAATAGGGCTAAAATAGAAAAGAGAGTTGCCTTTAAGGAAGAGCCCTCAGCCTTAGATCAGAAGCTGGATGCAATAATTTTTGGTATGAAAAGGTTAGGTGATAGGGTAGAATCTATGGAAAGAAAATCGGCATGGGAAGCACCACCAAACAACCCTAGCAG
>APFE030049916.1:0-12325 GCA_000404065.3 Pinus taeda | reverse complement strand
GAACTTACATTGCAAACGAGAAGGATATGATCATTTCCTTCTGCGATGCAGTGAGGCTGTTTGAAAAATGTACGATCAATATTAGCAGCATTATTACAGGAGAATGTCTCGCAAAGATTACGAATGAGCCTCGTTCTCAGATCAGAGAGCTTGCATTGTCACGTGAAATCGTGGCACTTGCATACGACGAAAGAATTGGAGAGATTTTCACAGCTAATGAAGAGGGAATTTGCTGCGTGTGGTCAAAGAATTTTCCCTCTGATGCTTGGATGGAGTATGAGGATGAGTGAATAGAGTTTAATCTATCGTCAAAAAAAACCATTTCTCGTTATAATTCTAATTCTTATTTCTTGTTCATATCAGTCTGTAATCATTACATTGTTATTTTTATTTTTGTTTCTTAGACTCTCTTATTATTTATTGTTTGTCATCACTTGCGGCAGTCACATTACCACACCATTTCTTTGTTGGTATGGTAAGGTTATTTGTTATTTAACGCATGGTGAATTATAATTCGCTAAGTTTATTTTAATTTTGGATTTAATAACAATCAAGAAGAATCAAATCCGTGTTTGAAGAAATTAGACCTGTGATATAAGCTTGTTTAATTATTATTTATTAATTATAAATATAGTTGTTCATTTTTATTTTTTTGACCAAGTTAAATGTTATTAATAAAAAGTTAATAGGGTGAGGGAAATTTTTGGATAAAATAATATTATATGTTACCAAGTATTTATTATCACCTCGCTCAATAAAAGCAAAGAGGGTAGAGAAATACTAATTTAAATGTAATATTATTACATTTTACATAATATTTCCCATCACACTTCAACCTAAATATTACATTTTATTCTATATTTCTCAACCCTTGTTAATTTTATATTTGGGTTTGTTCACTTTCAAACTTTAAATATAAAGAAGTATTACAATACTAAATGGACCAATTGAGGGGAAAAATAGGGTAAAACATAATATTATATTATTATATTTTAGCTAATATAATCTGATATAATATAGGTAGACCTAAGAGAAAACTATACACAAGCGAATAGTGTATTGATGTTCTAAGGAGGTCCCTGAGCTAGACTTGGGCGAGTGGAATCCTTTCTAGATCCTTATAGGTTGGGACTCTAAACTTGACTGAGGGTCTTGAGGTTTGGAGACTAGACAAATTGAGAATTGAATCTAGATTGTGTGGACGAGTGGAAGCTCGGGAGTAGACCTCGATGTCATTTTCGGAATGAAGGTTAGGAGGAGAGACTTATAGTTTTGGTTGGTATAGTTAATGTATTTACATTAGTCCTTAGTTCTTCTTAGGAATATATAGAAGTACCCAATTTGTATAATTATGTCAAGAACAGAATTAGTTAAGTAGGAAAGGACTATGTAATGGTGTCACAACAGTGTGTACATTCTTTTAAAATAAATTCAGAAATATAGATTATAAATAGTAAGCTTTTGTTAATTAAAACACCAAATAAGGAGCATAAATTCCATGGATATAACTTGGATTATTTTCCCTAACAAAGAATTAACGCATTTCTAGTGTAATAAGTAGATAAATGCAAGATGATACTAAACCAAGTGAACACATAAACGAATAATAAGTAAACTGCATACATTTCCTTGTGAACAGTAAATAGTTTGCAAAAAAAATGGAAATTCACATTCGCAGATACCTGGTGAAGGAACAATAATGCTGGAACAAGAGCTTCAACAATGTTTGATCAGACTAAATCTGGCTCCCACATGTTATGACCATATCCAAGGGTATCAAGAGAGGGCTCCTCAAGACCTTGGGTTGGTGTCTACTAAACTAAACTACAATTCGAAAAGTGAATAGAGTCTCGTGACTCTGTTTTCCACCACCATATTTTCTAGGCTATTGGGTAACTAATTAAGCTAGAACAACTACATACATTAGAAGGGACCATGAAGGTCTTGGTAAAATAAAAAACCAGAAGGAAATAGAACCCAAAATGAAAAAAGAAATTGTACATTTGAATGAAAAACTAGCTGTACCAATTTAAATATTAGAGAAAATCAATCTGTGTGTGTAAAGCTACGAAAACACAATAGTCCTTTGATTTCACAATAAATAGAGCCATTGTTAGAAGTAGTTCACTCATAAATCTGACTAGACTAACGCTATTGTAAGAATAGACATTTGTAAATTAAAAAAAAAGACTTCAAAGTCAACTCGAATAACTAGACCTTTTCTCCAAGAACTTAGTTGAATTGTAAGGGGTTTGAGTGGTCTTGGTAGTGGGAACCCCATTGAAAAAATACAAAAGAAAAACCTAGTAAGGCAATGTGACATATTTGAATCTTAAAAAAAAAAAATAACAAAGGCATTATCCAAACAAATAGTAAGTCATCACTTATATTACCGGGTATAGTATGAAAGAAATTCCCATACTAATTTACAAGGCAAACACTTTTTCTGTCTAAACCAACTAATAAACCACATGAACCCTGAGCTAGCATAAGAAGGTTTGTAGAGTAACTTGGCATCGTATATTAGAAGGAGAATTGACGTCTCTATGGCTGCAAAGAAAACCTGGCAGCAAGAGGACAACAAGGGCTAGATAAACCCACTAGTAAACAAACATTTAAAAACCTCTGTAAATGAAAAGCATAAGAGGGGAAACAAAAGATATGGAATACTTAACTATTGCAGAATTAGGTCAAACCTATCACCTAGGCGAGTAAAATGATTGGAATCCATGGAGGAAGAGAACCTATAGATTAAACGAACAACGCAATTAACAACTGGCAGAGTATCATGGCGATTTACGAGAAACACATAGGAAAAAGCTTATGAGTGTTGGAAGGGAAAGACGAATCTCATGAATAATCGTGGAGCAAGAGATGACTGTGTTGGAGGGATCGTTCCTAAGGAATGAAGGTGGCCCTACTGCCAGGAAATAAAACTCAAGAGAAGACATATGGTGGTCAACCGTGGTGGTGGAATGGATAAGTTACCCTCGAAGCAGTCTCGTGGTTTAATTTTACATAAACCCTAACTACATTAGAGTTGCAAAGTGGCAGAACTCTAGAATGATCTCCACCGTGCATGACCACCTTTCCAGATCAACGTTCTAGATCTTGGCACACTAACCCAATAGAGAATTCAAGAGAGTTCACCATGTTTCCATGGCGACGTGTCTTCATATTGGGGAGGCACCAGTATAGGGACACCTATGTTAAATGCTTTGGAATCATACCTATAGTCTTGATGAAGTTAGAAGGTTGTCTAACAAGCCCATTCATCAGAGGAAATTAACTATAGGAACTAAGAAGGATTATATATACAATAATTTTCTAGTGAGAAACACATAAAGTCAACAACCATATAATGCAGGTTAAATTCTATGGTAAATGTAGGCATGCAAAGGACTTTTACGTTTAACATAGAGATCAAATAGTAATTATTTACTGGCTAGATAATTGATAGGAATTAAAAAAATGTGTGAGTGACATGTTGTTTGCACGTTACAAGTAGTATTAGTGCTGAGTGTTCAACATTGTGGGCAAGCAAGATAAACTAATTATCAGCATTTCTATCATGCACAGAAAACAAAAAACAAGATGCGGAGTGGAACCAAACCGTGATTAGGGTGTGACGTACTGTATATAGAAACCAACCCAGAAATGTGGGTGTAGTTGGGACAAGACTGGAAAATGCAACATTTTTGGAGATGGTGCAACAACTGTGAATAGAAATGAGGAACCTTAGAGCTGACAATAAAAGCCTCTGATAGGAACAAGAGAGGATTCTAAAAAGTCTATCAGATCGACAAAATCATCAGGTACCCAACCCTAGTGCAAGAAATGGGGACTTCATAGAGACAATTCATCATGAGGTGTACCATAAGGAAATAGAAGGGGGACATAATGATGAGGAAAGAAGCTTGGCAAAGGTCCCAAGAAGAAGAAAATTTAACTGCAAGGCAAATTTAAGAAGATAGGACCTTCGGTGTGTGACAGAGAGGATAAGGAAGTTGTTGAGGCCTAGCTAGTTAACATGAAAAAATATTTCCAAGTATATGAATATGATAATAACATGAAATCTCGATTGGCAATTTTTCAACTATAGGGAAAAGGTACTCTTTGGTGGGAGGAGGTCAAATATTTCTAGGGAATTGATGATCAACAGGTCACATGGGACGAATTCTAGAAGTACTTCAAGGACAAATATTTAACTAAACGCTTCTATGATGAGAATGCAAGAGAGTTTCATGATTTAAGGTTGGGCTCACTGACTAGTGATGAGTTTATCACTAAATGTATGTCCTTGCTCTGATACGTCCCATACTTTAGGTAGGAAAAAGCCAAGATACAACATTTATCAGTAGCCTGCCTATCAAAGAAAATGGAGAAGGTAACAAGTGGGGACTAAACAAAAATGGTCAAAGGAATTTTCATAACTTTTGAGGGATGAGATTCCCAAATGTCAAGAATATGAATTGGAAAATGCAGACAAAAGTGACTAGGAGGAATCAACACTGAACAGGGTAACAGGTTGAAAAAAAACTATCAGAGGTGTTAAGTCGACCAGAGACTATTCAACAACGAAAAAACCCTCTGCAATGTTGGGGTTTTGGGGAACTTCATTATTTCAAAAATTTCTCTCACCGTGCTTGTACTAAAAAGGTCACAAACCTTCAAGAAGCCTCCATTGTTGGAGATGATGTCAAAAATATTCCATGGATTAATGCAGCCATGGATGATGGCCAGGATGAATATCGACCTATGATGATAGAGTTGGAGGGTAAGATATCTAAATATTATGTTTCCATTCTAATTTACCCAAGTGCAATCTTGAGCTACATTAGCCCAAAATTGGTAGAATTAAGTAACTTACCAAAAGTAAAATTTAAAAACCCTTAGCTGGCGCAACTGGATACTAGGGCCAAGTGAAGGCTTGTTGCTAATGTGGTAAATTATCCCTAAAGGTAGTAGGGTAGAAAATCGTAGGTGATTTGAATATTATTCCTCTTGGGATATATAATATACTAGTTGGAATGGACTGGCTAGAGAAACATTGGGCAATAGTGGACTGCAAATCACTGATAATCATCTAGGGAAGTGCATTTGAAAATGCTGCCAAATTTATGCAGCTCAAGTTGGTTATACAAATTCTAATGACAAACTAACTAGTGTCAGAAATATACCCATAATACATGAATTTACTAATATATTTCCAGAGGAAATACATGGGCTGCTGCCTACGAGAAACATTGATTTTACCATAGAGTTAATTCTAAGTGCGATCCCATTGTCTAGAACACCATATCATATGGGTGTCCTTGACTTAATAGAACTTATAATTTAGATACAATAACTACTTGAAAAAGGATATATATGCCCAAGCGTGTCACCTTGGGTAGCTCCTGTATTATTTCTACATCAGAAGGATGTTACACTTCGGTTGTGGATCAAGTATAGACAATTGAATAAGGTGAATACTAAGAAAAAATATATGCTACGAAGGATTGATGATCTATTTGATAAAGGTAAGGGGGTCAAGGTGTTTTCAAACATTGACTTAATATCAGGCTATCATCAAATATGAATTAAGGAAGACAATATTTGCAAAACATGATTCAAGACTCAATATGGACACTAAATTCGTAGTGTTACCCTTTGGGCTTACCAATTCCCCTGCCACATTTATGAGCTTGATGAATGGTATATTTCATCCTTATTTAGACAAGTTTGTGTTAATTTTTATCGATGATATTCTTATATACTCCAAAGGTGTGGAGGACCATGAAAATCATTTAAGGATTATGCTGCAAATGTTGCGAGAAAATTAGTTATATGCTAAATATAGTAAGTGTGACTTTTACCAAGCTCATATCTAGTACATAGGACATGTCATTTGAGTGGAAGGAATTGAAGTTGACCTTGAAAATATCAAAACCATAATGGAGTGACCTGTTCCCATGAATGTGCCTGATATTCGATCCTTCATGGGGTTAGCTAGATATTACCATCGAATTATTGAAGGATTTTCTAAAAGTTCTTACCAAATATCTCCCTATAAAGGAAGAGAAGGGTTTTCAAATGGACGACATAGTGTCAACAAATTTTTGAATGCATGAAAAAGTTACTGACTTCTGCTCCTATTTTAAAAATACTAGATCGAGGAAAAGAGTTTAATTTTTGTATGGTTTTGTGCCACTAAGGTATTGGGGGGGGGGAAGCTTTACTGATTAACTATGTGAAATTCATAGCCTAAGAATCCCAAAAACTGAAGGGCCATGAGAAGTGATCATCCTCTTATGATTTGGAACTAACTGCTGCAGTGCACACCTTGAAGGTATGGCAACTTTATCTTTTGGGTAAGAAATTATTTCTAATGACTGATCATAGTAGTTTAACAGATTTTTTAACCCAATTGCATTTGAATTCTCATCAAGTGAGATGAACTACTTTTTTGAATGAATTCGAATTCGTTATTACACATCTTAAAGGAAAGGAGAGCAATGTGGATGATGGGATACTATTACACTGGATTTTATAACATGGTTGCCAAAAACTAGAAAATTCAACAACTCCATCATGGTCGTGGTGGAAAAACTAAGACAGAAAGGTCACTTCATACCTATGAGATCCATGTATAAAACAATTGAAATTTCTGATATTTTTATGAAAGAGATATTTCAACTTCATGGTATACCATGAGTGGTGATCTCTAAAACAGATGAGAAATTCACCTCTGCTTTTTGGAAAGCTTTGTTCACGGGCTTGGGCACTCAAATTATGTTTAGCACTACATATCACCCCCAAACCAATGGATAGACTGAATGCCTAAATAAATTGCTAGAGGATATGTTAAGAATGTATGCAATGCAAAAACTAGTGAAGTGAGAGGAGTATCTCCACTTAGTTGAATTCAGTTATAATAATGGATACCATGAATCTCTAGGAATGAGGCCCTTTGAGGTATTATATGGGAGGAAATGCAGAGTGCCTACCAATTGGAATAATCCTCAGGATGGGTTGGTATTAGGACCCGACATGCTCGTGGAAATGGAGAAGATATTTAACACGGTACATCAAAACATAAAGGCTACCTAAGAGAGGAAAAATGTTTACATAGACAAGAAAAGGACCTATTGAGAATTCCAAGCGGGAGACCATGTCTGTTTATGAATTAAGCCTAAAAGAATCACACTGCGGTGGGGAATTTGAGCTAAATTGTCACTTAGATGTTATGGGCCCTTCCAAATTTAGTAATGGATTGGACTAGTAGCTTAGTGACCAGCCTTACCTACCCACATCACGATTCATGATGTGTTCCATGTCTCATTATTAAAAATATATGTCTATGACTCTAGACATGTGATTAGCTGGCATGATATCTAGGTAAATCATATAATGAATTGAATTGCGAAATAAAAAAATTGTTGATGTGATCTATATTTATACCAACAATCTTTTGCTGCAGGTTGAAATAGATGAAGAGTTGTTGGTAGAACCTATGAAATTTCTAGAGCAGAGAGAAACAATGCTATGGAGGTGAGTGATCACCTAGGTTAAAATGCAATGGAATTGCCTCAACCCTGACAAAGGTACCTAGGAGGATAAAGAATTCATGCGCCAAACATATCCAAACATGGTTAAACAGTTTGAAATAAACATTGAGGTTGGTGTTTCGTCAAAGGGAGGCAATATGTGACACCTGTAAGATTGTTCATGAATTTATGTTTTAACTTTGACATTATTTACTTTTACAAACTTTGGACTAATTTCGGTCTAATTGGAAGAACAAATAAATGTACTCACTCAAACTTCGTTAAGTCCTTTATTATTAGAAGAAAATTTTAAATATGCTTAACCAAATAAAACACAAAAAAAAAACTTTCTAGACATTCAGGTCAGTCGAGCCTCTTTTCCTCCCTAGAAAAGGGTAATTCCAAGGAATGTTTTCTCTTCTTTTTAGCAAGGGAAAAATGACTAACAGAGCCATAGGGATGAGGGAAGAGAAAATGGATTCGTAGACCTGACATAGGATGTTGTTCATGCGAACAATGTACTGTTGTTATGAGGAGATTCCTGAGTTGGACATGGGCCAGTGGAATCCTTAGTATATCCCTACATGTTGGGACTCTAAACTGGACTGAGGGCCTTATGGTTTTGAGACTAGATGACTTGGGAATTGAACCTATTCTCTCTGTATGAGTGGAAGCTCGGGTGGAGATATGGACTTCATTACTAGTATGAAGGTTGGGAGGAGAGACTTCTAGTTCTAGTTATTATAGTTGATGCATTTAAGTTACTGTATTTATTTTACTGCATTATTGTGTTTCTGTATTATAGACTGGCATTTCTAACTAAAAATATAAGAATGAAGAAAAAATGGTTGTCCACGTTTCATGTTAAGAATATTGTTAAGATCTGAATCATTTGAGGAGGAAATAAATGTGTAATGATATCACAACAATATGTACATTCTTTTAAAAGCAATTCAAAAATATAGATTATAAAGAGTAAGATTTGTTTCATTAAAACACCAAAGAAGGAGAATAAATTCCATGCAAAGAACTGGGATTATTTTCCCTAATATGCGAATAACGAATTTCATGTGTAATAACCAAAGTAATTTAAGATGATACTAACCCAAGTGAACTCGAAAAATAATAATAAGTAAATTGCATACATTTCCTTGTGAAGAGTCAATAGTTTTCAAAAGAAATGAAAATTCACACATGCAGATAACTAGCGAAGGAACATTAATATTGGAACAAGAGATTCAACAATGTTTAATCAAACTAAATCTAGTTCCCACATGTTATGACTCATTCCCAGGGTATCAACAAGGGGATCCTTAAGAGCTTGGGTCATTGTCTATTAAAATAAGCTGCAATTCAGAAGGCGAATAGAGTTTGGAAACTATGTTTTCCCCCACCATATTTGGTAGGCTATTGGGTAACCAATTAAGGAAAAAAAATAGAGACATTAGAAGATATTTTGAAGGACTTGGTAAAATGGAAATCCAAAAGGAAACAAAATTGTACATTCGAACAAAAATTTGACTGTAACAAATTAAATATTAAAAAAAATCAATCTCTATGTGTAAAGCTATGAAAACAAAACAATCATGTGGTTTAATAATAAATAGAGCCATAACTAGAAGCAATTCACTCATAAATATGAATAGAGTAACACAGTTGGTAAAATGGAAATCCAAAAGGAAACAAAATTGTACATTCGAACAAAAATTTGACTGTAACAAATTAAATATTAAAAAAAATCAATCTCTATGTGTAAAGGTATGAAAACAAAACAATCATGTGGTTTAATAATAAATAGAGCCATAACTAGAAGCAATTCACTCATAAATATGAATAGAGTAACATTATTGTAAGGAGACATTTGTAAATTAAAAAAAAAGACTTGACAATTGACTCGAATAACCAGACATTTTCTCCAAGAACATAGTTGCACTGTAAGGGGTTTGAGTGGTCTTGCTAGTTGGAACCCCTTTTCAAATATAGAGATGAAAAAACAAGTGGGGAAACGTGACATATTTGTCTCTTTAAAAAAAATAATTAACAAATTCATTATCCAAACAACTAGTAAGTCGTCACTTCTATTTTCGGGTATAGTGTGCAAGAAATTTCCAAACTAATTTACAAGGAAAACACTTTTTCTATCTAAGCCAACAAATAACCCAGGTGAACGCTCCACTAGCATAAGGAGGTTTGTAGAGTAACCTCGCATCGTATATCAGAAGAATAATTGAGTCTCTATGGTTGCAAAGAAAGCATGGTAGCAAGAGGACAACATGGGTTAGATAAACCTTCTAGTAAACAAACATTCAAAAACCTAGGTTAACAAAAAACATCAGAGGGGAAAAAATATTGGGAATACTTAACTGTTGCAAAATCATGTCGAACCCATCACCTAGGCAAGTTAAATGGCTGGAATCCATGAGAATTTATGAAAAACACATAAGGATCATCTAGTGAATAATCATTGAGATGACTAAGTTGCAGGGATTGTTCCTGAGGAACGAAGATAGCCCCATTGCTAGTAAATAAAACTCAAGAGAAGACATATGGTAGCCAACTATGGTGATGGACAAGACAACTTATCCCCGAAGCAGTCTCCACCTTGAATATTCCATAATCCCTAACTACATAAGAGTTACAAAGCGATGGATGGAAGGATGGAAAATGGCAGGTGGAGGACAGGGGGCGTTGAGTTACCTCAACTACCCTTGAATGATCTCCACCATCCATGACCACCTTTCCAGATTGACAATACAAATCTTAGCACACTAAACTAGCAGAGAATTCAGGAGAGTTGGTTATGATTCTATGGCACATATCTTCATACTCGAGCAGTACCAACATAGGACCATCCATGTTAAATATTTGAGAATAATACCTATAGTCTTGCTTAAGCAAGAAGGTTGTTTGACAAGCCCATTAATTAGAGGAAATTAATTATAAGATCCAAGAAAGATTATATATACAATAATTTTTGTGTGAGTGACGGATAATATCAAAGAGTAATTATTTACCGGCTCGAAAATTGATAGTAATTAATTTTTGTTTGTGTGATTGAAATGGTGTTTGCACGTTACAAATATGAAACTATTATGGATATATGCTAGCTTAATTTTACCCAAAATATGTTATATTACACATGAATACCATGGGTCATTTTAATTTCATTTTTTTTTTTCAACTACTTTATCTCACTATACAATGTATGATGTAAAATAAAAGTGAAAAATGGACTATTTAATTTATGGTTTAAAGAAAGTTTTTTTTGTCTTAGTAACATTATCACAACATCTCTTGAATACACATATATTAGTTGATATATATAATTTTGTATTTCTTTTAACATAATAATACATGAAAATGTCTCCCTTGTGTACTTGGTTGTTGTAACACCATGATGCATTGAGTAATAATAAAATTAAATTTAGGAAAAATGAATTATAATTATTTACAGGTAATTAGAGTGAGTAATGTTTTTGTTCTCCTTCTCTGTTTCCTAGAGTAGGAGAGAAATTCTATCTCAGTGGAAGTTTTGGGGATCACATCATAGGTTGGAGGATATGGAGAAAAAAATGAAAACTTGAACTCGTTATGGGTCTTGACATCAAGCAGAGTATTTCTTAAGTGAGGTTCTTGAGCTGGATAGGGAGTTAGTGGAGCCTCAGGATGATTCAGAATGGTACAACACTAGACTGGACTAGTGAGTCGTGATGTCAAGGTACAAGATACCTCTAGGGGCATTTATTTCCAAAAACTGTTGGGAAAGGAAAGTCTTGAAGGTGAGACATGACATAAAAGACAGTCTCAATGTTGGGTGGTGAAACTTTGCTAATCACTGATATTCACCGTGCTTTCAGGAGAGAAGTTTTACTATAAAAATTTAATCCTATTATATTTTGTAAAGATAGTTGTTTGTGTATAGTTAAGTAAATTTAGTAAATGAGTAACCTGTCTAAAAGCTTGTTGTGCTAATTTATACGTTCTTGAATGAATTAAAATCTGTATTGAAATGCACAACTTGTATTGAAATTAAAAAAAATGTTTTAGCATACAATGATTATATGGAATGAATATATGGTATTTGATTAAAGAGGACTTATAGAATTTTTGCTTTACATATTACTAGTGGAAGTGTAAATACTAAATTCTAAATAACAAGGGTGTACATGATGTGTCTTGAATAAGAGCTATGACCAAGTATAGAAGAGGTTGTAGTTCCCAACTAAAAGTACCTACTGCAGAACTAGAAGTAAAACCTTATGTTTCCCATAGGTGTCCAACTAGGTGGACAGGGAAGCCCAAGTATAATTCCTATAGGAAGGAAAAATTAGAGATAGTTGCAATGGGTAATAGTGACTAGGGCTAGAAATTAAGTTATTGAATTATATGAATTCATAAGATTTGTAAAACTTAATGTTCCAAGGATGAATACAAATTAATAGGGTGAGATGAAGTTAAAAAAAAGGTAATATTCTAAGCAACTGAACAAGAACATGTAGTGTTTATAACTGAAAATGTAACATAGTTTCTTTTAAATCTCCATATTAAGTGTAATCAAAATAATATACTAGATTCTAAAACCCTTGAAGGGCCAAAAGCAACACTTGAGGAGTTCAATAATGGAGCACATAGAGGAGTTCCAAAAATTGAACATAAGGGTAAAAAATATTCCAGAGGAGCATAGGATTGAGGTGTTCATAGGGACTTTAAAGGATAATATTCAACATGATGTTCACCTTTGGGAACCCGATTCATAAGAGAAGGCATTCAGGTTAGCAAGAAAAATGGAAAGCAAA
>APFE030049915.1:31380-45319 GCA_000404065.3 Pinus taeda | reverse complement strand
ATGTGCGCAATGCAATGTGCATGTTATTATAATGTACATTGGTGTTAGTGCATAAATTTGTTAATATTTTGGAATGTATAGAAAGATATATAGAAAGTAGAGAAATTGGTGCAATGCAATGTGCATGCTATTAGAATGTATTTTAATATGGAAAAGAGTGTATACTATTAACATATAACTTGTAAGAGTCGGATTATTTATCCATATGCATAGTAAACTTTGTATTTAAATTGGGAATTCAATTGAGTAAATCCTAGTTTATTTTTAATATAATAATATTCCAAACTTAAAAGTTTGAATGGACCCATAATAAAAAAGATTAAAAATATGTGTATGTCTAAACATATATTAATATGAGTGGTTTCATGACTTGTTAAATCATGATTCCTGATATATAGTCAATGGTAGATATAGTTTGGCCTTTTGGGCGAGCTATAAGGAAACTTTAGGCTAAAGAATGAATGGAGGACAAAGAGCTAAGAGTTACTTACATTATCCACTTAATGACATGGGAGATTGTGTCATCTTCTCATAAGAGCATTTAATTGATAACAAGATCCTTATGGAATTGAGAAATTCCTTGACCCAAAGATATTCAAAAGTAAGGTTGTAAAACCCTAGCTACCCTTGTGGTTCGGAGTTCTTAGCTCCAACAAAAGGGCTTTACAATAGCCTAGAGTTGAATATCTATAAGTTCGCACTTTAGGAAAAGGTCTAATACAGTAAGGCATTAGCAAATGCCTTAGGAAACATTTGATAGTAATCGACATTAGAGAAAAAGGTTCTTTGGAACGTCCCAATTAAAATGTGGTATCTAGGAATCACCTCTTGTGCTAATGTTTACATCTTGAGATATCTTAGAGAGCATGTCAATATTTAGGTCCTGAGATATGTTAGATAGAATGTCAATATAGGTAGGGTGGTCTTGGGAGGCCTCTTAATCCCTTGTAAAAGTCATCATACATTAATACATTAGAAATTAGAATGTGTGATGTATGAGTGTATATGTAATAAAGTACATGATAAATAAAACCTAATAGATGATTAGTTAGAGAAAATACATATGCTCCAACCATATCTCCAGTGTAAAAATACTCTTTAAGAAGGAATATGAACTCGATTGGTTAGCCTTCCCAAATATCTCTCTTGAATATTTTGTGTTAGCTTGATGTGGTTGCTACAAAGAACTTCCTTTCTTGGGGAAATGTATGTAATCTAGATGATTAGAACATGTTGAGAAATCTAAGGCATCATGAATTAGGTGATTTCTCTTGATTAGTAATTGCTTGTGATTATGTTTTACTTCATTAGGTTAGGATCTTATCTTTGCTTAAGTTATTAGTGTTCTTCATCAAACAGCTACCAATGCACAAATATAAATAGACAAGAGACACAAAATGTAGGCTATCATCCATGGTCAAAACCTCTCACTCTTTGAGAGGAAAACCTACACAAATTCTTCTTATAGAGATTCCAATTGAAAAATACCAATACCGAGACCCTTGACCTATTACCCACTCCAATACCAAGACGCTAGATCTTCTCTTTTCTTATTCTTGGTTCCTCTTCTGCTTCTACCTTCTTAGCACCTTGTCACTGACATGTCATAGAGATATTATTGAGCCCTTATTGATAACTTCATACTGAGATAGTACCGAGCCACATCACTATAATGTCACTTGAATACTTGTCACTGCAATTTGAGCTTCTATACCGAAATACTCATCATTGCAAACTTTCCGAATTTGTCAGTGCAAGCTATCCAAATTGTCACTTCCCTTATCGAGCTCCTTTACCAAACGTACTACTGAAATCTATCCATATAAATTTAGAGATAGATCTAAAATTTTGTTGACTATGGTTAGCCATAAACAGAACCCTATTGTCCCTTCATTACTGATCTGAGTTCCTTCAATACTTTTTCATTCCAAATTGTCTTCTTATATGTTACTATTCATCTGAAATATAGAGACATCTAAATTGTCTTCTCTCTGGAGATTCGAACTGTATATTGTAACTTCCCATCAGAATTCAGAGTGATATCTGAATTCCTGAACTATCCTAATGTGAGGAGTCAGGACCATTCACGCATATTTATATTTTTTGATCCATATAAATAAGCCGACATAACATTTCGAATAGGTGTGTCTCCATATAAGATGAAATAACATGATTTTCTTCTACATCTTAAGGCTGACATGAAGAGGAGGACTAGTGCTTGTCATTGGAGGGCTTCTAGACACTTTTATAGACTCATATGCATTGTTATATCCCCAAGAAGGGTTCCTCTTACATAACATTGACTCTTTGACTTTAAGGACAAATCCTAAGGCTCTCAATGGGAGCCATCTAAATAAAATCTCTTGATCATGAAACCCATGAAGCAAGAATTTACAAAATAATTTTATTTTCTTCTTTTCATCATTTACAAAAATCCTAAGGCTCTCAATGGGAGCCATCTAAATAAAATTCCTAAGGCTCTCAATGGGAGCCATCTAAATAAAATCTCTTGATCATGAAACCCATGAAGCAAGAATTTACAAAATAATTTTATTTTCTTCTTTTCATCATTTACAAAAATCACAATTACATGTCATTATGAAGACCGAACCTAGTTACACTTTTCAACGCTCCTTCTTAACTATGAAGGTATCCGTAATGGTACTTGGTCATTCTCAATATGAAGAATTTTTCATAAGAAGAGTCGTATTAGTAACCCATCAGTCTAGCATCATATTTAACCAACATTGTCACATAGCAAGGCCTTGACTAACATCTCTATCCACATGATCAGATCATAATTCTGGCAAGACTAATGATTTATAGACACCATAATCATTGTCTCTCAAGGTACATACTCCACATGTGTGTTCACAGAGTATGACCTACTTTTGGACTATTCTTATCTTGGGTATCTAGTCCTCAAAGAATATCGGTCCACTACGACTACTCTTATCTTGGATGCCCCATCTCATTCTCAAAGAACATCGAATACCATATGTTTACCCAATCCTTCATTCTGTCTTCCCAAGTGAAGACTAGAATGGTGTGTCTATCTCTTCCTCTTAATTAGGGAGAACATATCAATTCCTAAACTCCCTCTTGGCTTAGGAATTTCCAAGTTTCTTCCAAGTAAGAAACTTGTTTCCAGGCTCCCTCTTAATTAGAGACCTATATCAACTCCTCAACCAGCTACATGAAGAGCTCCTTCCTTTGATGTCATGAATCTCTTTGTTAATGAGTCTTCATATTTTGTGGCTTCTTCATTAGGCACAGACCATCCATCAATTTCACCCATGGGTCTGTCATGTCATTATTCCTTTCATCAAAAAGTGATCCATTAGTATTCATCTAGCCTTGCTTCATGTCATGTTGCTTCCCTTCGCAGACCTACATAAACCCATCTAGATATTTGTTCAAAATAAGAAATGAACACTTAAACCAAATCTACCTTTGTGATGGTCTTTCATCATGAAATGTTCCAGTCTACATCGGCATCCTGCATCAATGTTGACGCATCTCCCAAAGATATACATTGTCAAGGGTCTCTATCTTTTTCAGACTTCTATCAGAGTCTACATATCTTTCCGAGAGTTTTTGTAGTAAAAAATTCCTGGTCTCGGATGTTGAACTCCTTCTTCCATGGTTGCATAGTCTTATGATCTCTTCCTTTCTTTCTTAACATATTTCATTCCCAGGAGCTTCCATTCAGAGTTTCTCAATTGTAGTCAACTACCTCATACTTTATGTTGATTTCATCTAGTGTGACCCATGCCTTCCGGCAACCTTTCAGAGGAGGATATTCCTTTCCTTTGATCATGCTTCTCAAATCGAGTAGTAATCCATGTTACCTGAAACTATACAACATGCATTTATAATATTGAATACAACCATACATACCTCATTTGCCTTTAGGTCATCCAGGCTTCTTTCAACATCTTCCTTGATTGAAGAGCTTCAACCCTTTGATATGCTTCATCACTTATATCATCATGCCAATATGCCATGAATTCCACAAGTTGGAGTTCCTGACGAAACACTTGCTTCCTTTCTAGATTGGTGAATCCTCCGATGAAGATTCCATCACAGAATCTTAAGGATCTTGCATATCCCTATCCAGCATATGTATGATGAGCCTTATCCTTTATGACTTATTTCCTTTCTACTTGAGATTTAAGTGAGGTCACCAAGAGCTATGTCCTTCATTGTTGACTGCCATAGAATTTTTTCAAGTTGTCCTTCATATTTCCCTATGGTGATATTCTATTGCTTTTCCTCTTTCAACTTCCTCCATATCTTCAATGAAATGGACTTATTCACTATCTTCCTTGTTGTTGTCCTTTTGAGCTTAGGACAATTTTTAACAATGTAAACTTTGAAACGGGAACTATAAACTCAAAATCGGAACGATGTTTCTTTACTAGAACGATGTTTCTTTTAAGGGTCCATTTTCAACTTATTTAAAAAATGGCAGTAAAACGATTTTTTTTTGTGCAAAAAACAATTTTTTTGAGGAAAAAAACACACTAATGTTTCTGGTAGAATAACATTTTTTTCCCAGGTATAATTTCAACATTTTTTAGTAATAGTGATAAAGATAAAATAGTGGGATCTGAAACACATTAAAATTCCATCATTTTTCATCCATGTTGTTAAACATATAATAACATGACACTAAAGATCGCTAAATTTCTAATTTTTTTTCAACCATCAAAAAAAAAATAATAATTAATATAATAATTGAAAAAATTTCAACCATAGAGTTAAAAAACTCTAAGTTTTCCACACATTTACACCATGACATTATGAACAAACTACATTACTAAATTAATCAAAATGCCAATACTTGTAGATTGAATAAAACATAAATTATATCTCAAGTTATTTTTGCATTGTAGATATTCTAAACAATAAAAAAAATCATAATTAAAACATATAATCCAACAAACATAAAAATGACTCATAACTTCATTTAACACCATATGGAAATCAAAATTTTTATTTCAAGATATGATGCAAACATCAATTATATAAAGTGTCTTAGACAATTATTCAAAATCACTCATATTTTCTTTCACACAATCAGAATTCACATCTTCAGATGAATGACTAGATGCAGATGAAGATGTTCCATATTCTTCTCTTTCATCAACTAGTGCCCCATATGAGTCCACATGCATGCCCACCATTTCAGGTTTCAAAATTCTTCTAGATCTACAACTAGTTTCAACAGACTCCCATCTCAACATTGTTTCTTTTGGTAACAACCTCTTCAGAATCTCTATTATCTTGAAGCGAAGAGTTTCTCTCTTTGTTAAATTGAAGTCATAAACAAGTATGTCAACATCCTCCAATTTTAAGAGGTCTATGCGGTGACGATTTATATATTTGTACCCTTTCTTTTTCTCTTTCCACCAATTTTGTTATCAACTACCATCTTTGGCTTGTACACACCATTGAATGGGTGTGTATTTGTGGCATACCAATGTACTTCAACACCTGTAACATCTTCATTTTCTGTAATGACCTTTATAACCTTAGCAACCCAGAATGGATAGTCATTTGGATCTCCATCTAATAGCACGACGATCATGCAACCCTCCTTAATATCTTGTACTAAACACCTGTAAAGGTCTTCCATGGCTTCACGTTGTGTACGAGATCTTTTGGAACCAATATACATTTCTCTTTCCTCTACCTGTGAAGAATTAATAATACCTTGAGAATGTTGTTCTTCAACAATATTTCTTTCCTCATGTTCATTTGACATATTTTGTGGCCAAATAAATGGAGTTTTCAAAGGTATATCTTCATTTGTTGTTCTTGAAATGATATCACTTTGATTATTGAAAAAATACTCCCACCAAACTGAATCAGCAATATCAAAGTACTCATACGTATATATAATACATTTTTTAATTTCTTCCAGGCAATCAAAATAATTTATATCTCTATTCTGTCTGCATGCATTATGAACTTCAGCAACTGATTGTAATAACAATATATTTGATGCAAATATTGGATGGTCTGGAATGAACTTGAAAAATTCCAAACTTGATGACGACGCCCATTCTCCAGTATTTGAATACTTCTTGTCCTATATTAGCATTTTCCCATCAATTTTTTTGATACGAAATTGATGTTGGAATCTAATGTCATTAAGTTGTTCAATGCATTTCTCCTCACCATGCAATCCCATATCACATGTCAACAATTTCTTCCAACGCATCAAGAATAGGCTCTGGCAGGTATGATTTTTTAATACATTCAATTAATGATGGCAAGCTCCCACTTTCCTTCCTCCTCAATGTGACTGAAAAACGAATAAACATATGATCAATATGGTCATGAGTGTTGTCTAATTGTAGATACAAAACTTTAGGAAGATCACTAGACCAATGAGAAATAACATCATGAATTGTGGTTATTGTCATATTTGCATCATTATGAATATTTGGAGCTGTAAATTATACCCTTGGAAACATTTTCCCATTGAAGGCCATACAACTGACCAAGTGATACTGAATAAAAATTTCCTCCTGTAATTTTTTTGGTGTGCGAACAAAATGTGGTAGAAGTGTTTTCTTCTGGTCCAGACCATTAATTACCAACCCAAATATTTATTTGGATTATCATAACACTCTTTCGATGCTTGTACAACTTTTTCCTTTCACTTGTTTTTTGTTCATGATGCTCTTGAAATGCTTTGACAATGGAATCTACACAACATAAAAGAAAGACATTAATAAATATGTTTTCATAGTTGATTATTATACAATTTTAAAAATTAATGTTATGAATGCTTACCTCTTTCTACCCCTTCAGATTTATCCCTTTTTGATTTAAGAGGAGAACATGTACTGTAAATCCCCATCCTTGTCTTCTCATGAATATGGACATTGTTGAATTCTTTCTTCCATATCTTCACAAGATATTGATATGTAATAAATCGACAATTTCCTTTAGCACCTTCTGCATATTCTTTGTATAAGTTGTAGATTTCTCGTCTTGAGAAATTATCTGGAATATGTATTGTCTCTCTATTTGGAATACACTCTCCATGCTTTGAAAATAAGTATTTCATCCATGACATTGCAGTATTTGATAATGGCCCAAACTGTCATTTATGACGTACTTCTGAATAAAATGTGGGATCCTTTTCCAAATTTTTTTGGATTCTTAACAGAAGAAAATTACCCATTGAATGAAACATTTTGAAAGCCTTTCTATAGATAAATAAAGACTCAATATGATAATCATAACCTAACAATGTATATGGCATTCACCCCACTAAATACGAATTTTGCATGCTTTTATTCATTGACAAATATATCTTCCTTTTCTCCAATGCAAACTTGAAATCCATATGTTTCAAGCAATCTTTTTGACAAAATTCACTTGAAATGAGAGCACTGATAGAACTTCTTCTCTTCAGATATTATTCTCTACCCCTTACATAACTAGAACATCTTGGATTGATACAAAAAAGGTATTCTCCTACTCCTCGATACAATATTTGCTGGCAACATCTCCATTATTGTATCATCATTTGTATAAGCATTTTCATCATCATTATGAGGAATATTATCCTCACTATGATCATTTGCGCTTTTGAAATACTGACTTGGAGGATATTCTTCATCTTGCCCTTCTTCAATGCTACTCTCATAGTCCTTAGAATTAGGACTAAATGGAAAATTTGACTCGATGTTTATTGGATATTCTTCATCATGTGCATCATTAGTGTTTCTTTCGTAGTCCATAGGATTAGGACTATGTGGGAATGTGACTCTTTACTTATTGGAAATTCTTCATCCTTCCCTTCGTCATTGTTTCTGTCATAGTCCTTAGGATTAGGACTAAGTGCTTCATTCTAACCTTCGTCACTATTGCTCTCATGGTCCTTAAGGTTAGGATTAAGTTCTTCATCCTTCCCTTTGTCACTATTGTTTTCATAGTCCTTAGGATTAGGACTAGTTGGAAAATGTGACTCTCGATTTATTGGAAATTATTCATCCTAGCCTTCATCGTTGTTGCTCTCATAGTCCATAAGATTAGGACTAAGTGGAAACAGTGACTCTCTATTCATTTGAAATTATTCATCATGCTCTTCATCACGGCTGCTCTGATAATCCATAGGATTAGGACTAAGTGGAAATCATAACTCTTTATTTGTTTGAAATTCTTCATCATGCTCTTCATCATTGTTGCTCTCATATTCCATAGGATTAGGACTAAGTGGACAATGTGACTCTCTATTCATTTGAAATTATTCATCGTTCTCTTCATCAATGTTGCTCTCATAGTCCATATGATTAGGACTAAGTGGACACTGTGTCTCTCTATTCATTTGAAATTCTTCATCATGCTCTTCATTGTTGATGCTCTCATAGTCCATAGGATTAGGACTAAGTGGAAATCTTAACTCTTTATTTATTTGAAATTCTTCATCTTGCCCTTCATCAATGTTGCTCTCATAGTCCTTAGAATTAGGACTAAGTGGAAGATTTGACTCTCTATTCATAGTGGAAGAATTTCCATTATATTCATCAATATGAATAGAGTCGTTACGCAATGAAGATGTTGATGCTTCACAAAGTGAAACTTCACTATCGGAAGAATCCATGATTTTCAAATAAAAGAGGTTGAATGATACAAATGCACTCTCTCCTAATGATAATACATAGCTTAAAAAACGAAATTTTTCCAAAGTTTCCCTCTAAAAAATTTCACCTAAATTTTTCCCTCCAAAAATTTTGTTTCATGTAATTTCCACCATAATTTTCTTCTACAATTTATTGAAAATTTTTAACTAAAATTTTCTTGTGAAATTGATCTTTTAAACTAAATCTTTAAATTAAAATTGTAAACTAAATACTTTACCTAAATTAATTTTTTACTTAAACTATATATCATTTACTAGACAATTGAATGTTTCTTTTAATTTTTATTATATCTTCTATCACACATTTAAAATAGATTGCTATATCGTCATAACATGATTTATATGTTAAGTTTTTATTAAAAAAAATAATACCACATTCACCATGCGGTAAAACAATTCCGTAATGTTCACTTTATCATAGTTTACTATATCACCATAACAAGATTTTTATGTTAAAGTTTTTATAAAAACAAATTAATCCCACATTCACCGTGCAATAAAACGATTCTGTAATTTCCGCTATATCATAAATGTCATTATCATTATTCCTCACATCACATCAAGACATTTCAAGGTTCGTTTAAAGACTTGGGGTGATTAAGTGGACCAGCCACATTGTTATCGACAACATATTCAAAGGAATATTATCGCATTTGAAAGGTTAGTTTCCCTTTTGTTGTGTGCAAGTGTTAAAATTCAACAGGTTTACTAGTAGTTATGTGTCAGTTGAGTTGTTATCTTCGTGTAAAATACCTGACCAAAAACATATTTCAGTAAAATAATATTTAATTTTTTATTAATAAAATTTAGATTTTTTTAGAAATTAAAAATTTAGATGAGACAGGCTTACCCGAGAGCCCCATGGCAGGTAAAAGGCCACTACATCCGCAGTGGGCGTGGTGGGCCCGGTCGTGCCCGCGGCAGCACCCACCCTTGCGGCCTAGCCCACCAAGGGTGAGGGTTGATACTTAGAATCGGGCCTCCACCCCCACAGGCCCATTGGCTGCGAGGGTGGGCAGAAGGCGTTCTTTGCAGCCCCCTCTCGCCCCTTCCCCGCGGCCCAATGGGCCCATGGGGTGGGGGAGGCTCGATTCTGAGAATCAGGCCTCCACCCCACAGGCTCGTTGGGTCGTGGGGGTGGGGCAGAGAGGTTTCACGTAGCCCTCCACCCCACCCCCACGCAGCCCCTCCGCCCCCCCGCCAGAGCCCATCAGGCACATGCGGGTGGTGGCCCGATGCTAAGAATCATGTCTCCACCCCCACAAACCTGATGGACCGCGGGGGTGGAGCGGGAGGGGCTGTCGTAACCCCCCTCTGCCCCACTCTCGCAGCGTTACGGACTCGTGGGGGTGGTGGCCCGATTCTCAGAATTGGACCTCCACCCCCATGGGCTTGATGTGTCATAGGGGTCAGACGAAGGGGGCTACATTTTTTTTATTTTTTTTAAAGGTTATGTTTTACAAAATTATTTATGACTTATGGTTATTTATTGTTTTTATATTTTGTTTCATTTTGTTTGTTTATTTAAGTTTTTTTTGTAACTTACTTATTTATATATATGTGTATATTTTTTGTAGGAAAATAGCATCAAAGAATATTTATGTGAATCCTTTTGGACCAAATACTGTTAAAATTAAAGGTGGATCCTCAAAAAACATTGTTGAACGAACTAAACCTGAGCTAATTAATACAAATCTATCAAGTGCCTCAAACAATAAAAAGACGATTTCACACTAAAAGAAATCAAAAGAAGTGAAGCTTACAGAAAATATAATATATGGTTTGTGAAAGATAGAGAAGGGGAACAACAGTTGCAAATATATCTATATGTTGATATCCCCAACACTAATGGACTTTATGAGGTGCTGGGAAAAGTCATAGACATTTGTTTGATACCAAACACTGAAGTTGTTTATGTACTTACAAAACTACCCAAGTCACATGACATGATTAAATATCAGTTATCATTGTCAATGTATGACACGACAGAGGAATCTACAAAGATGTGTAAACAAATTATAAATGACATTGCACGAGATATGGTCAATATTGTTATTTATATTTATGTGTTTTTCATTATTGTAGTTGTATCATTATATTTTTATAACTTAGTTTTTATTGACATACGATATTTTATTTGATAGAATTTTATTGAAAATCTTTCAATTATGTTGGGAGGAATTCATTTCATAGAGCAATATATTATGAATGTTGTCAGCAGTTTCTACTCAGGGTTAAAATAACATATGGAAAACAAGCAAAAAGTAATTCATGATGCTACAAAACTACATCCAAGGGATCAGCAAAGAATGTATATAGTGGATAAATCTAGCAAAGGTAGACAAGTTACTTTTGAAGGTGAGGAAGTTGAAACTAACGTTGAAGAATATGTTTCCATTACTGAGGATGACATTAGAACTGATGTTAGAAAGGAGAAGAGCCATAAAAGACCAAAAGTAAAAATGCCCAAGAATGTCTTTGTTCTGGTTAATGATGAGAATGTTACTTATCTAGAAGGAAAGAGGGAGAAGAAAATGAAAGTTGATCATTCTCAAATAGTTAAGGCCAACAGTGGGGATCCTAGTGAAAATTTAAAAAAAAAAACAAGGAAATCATTACACCATAAGATGATTTAGAGGATGGCATTATTAAAGCAAAACAAAATGTCATTCGACCTAACTTGACAAAGACAAGATTAATTGAGGGTGGTTGTACATTTCAGCTTAATGTGAGACAAATCTATAAGCCAAGTGAAGGACAATTTAAATATCAAATCAGAAAGCCACACTACCCGCATGTTCACAGCTTGAAAACATTGATGAGGTACAATTTGTATGCTCATGTGGTTAATTATGTGCTTCTTGTTGATTTGGTGCAAGTTCCCAACAAAGAAGCATTCGATAAGTCAAAATGTTTTGAATACAATTATTATGTGCTTGGGCGGAACCATTTTGTAGAAGCTCAAAGGCCATTGATGGAGGAATATCCCAATAACTCACGTTTTGAAACAATGAAATGTATCATTTATGTTGGTTTATCAGATACAGAAGCAAAGTTATTGGCATGGGATCATAATACAGATAATGAATATAGGATTTTTATGACTTTCATCCAAAGGGTTAGATTTATTCATAATGAATTTCAATAAAAATGTGGTGGGAATAATATAAATGTTACTCTAGACTTTCGAAAGGAATGTTGTATGGAAATAGGCTATCAAATTTAGAGAAAATCAATTCAAAAGGCAGCAAAGTAAATTATGATATATTCAGAAGTATTGATAATGTTTTCTAATTGGAATTTAGAACTAGAGAGATATGGGAATTGATTAATGAGATTTTTAGCATGTGGGAAAACATTGGGATTAAAAACCAGAAGGTCAAAAAGTCAAAACCATTAATATGTAACAATAGTAAATCAAGTCCTAAAATGAAGTAGCTTCTAGAAGATATGACTATCACACCTTGGAGAGCATTGCAAAGAGTAAAGAATTAAAAACTTTTCGAAGCAATATTATCTTGTGTGAAGTTAGGGGAATTATCATTGGACGAAATGGTTGAGTAATTTCAAAATTAAGGTTGTTGAATTATTGTTAATCGCTTCTAGATTATAATTTTTTTTTAAATATAACATATTGTTCTTGGTAGTATTTGTTATACATATCATTATATTAACCTTTTTTTACTTTATCTATTCAGTGACAAAGTTTACATGAAAATACAAGAACAAATGGTTAAATTGTTGAATGAAGATAGTTGGGATGATGTTGTATGCAACTACCCAGATTTAAGTTCTGCATCACCACTAAAAGATTTGTATCTTGCATTTAAAAAGGTATGTTGATTTATACATTCATTTTTATTCATTTGTATACTATTTTCAATTTATAACGTATACATATATTTGTTTATTTTATTAAAGATGAGGAAGGATGCAAATGGAGCACCAAATAGTTTCAGAAGCTCTATTGAAAAAATTAAGATCGAAAGACTAAGAAAGCAGCATCTTAGGAATGTTAGACTTGATCCAACTCTTACTCATTTCATTTGGAATGGGCTTGAAAGTATTCAATATCAAGTAATATAATGTGATTGTGAGGCTTTGCTAAACTCATACCTAAAAGGGATTATTCCCTAGTTATTGTAGACATTCCCCATAGTTATCCCAAATATTGACTATCATAGTGACCCTTATACTTATCAAGCTCTTAGTAAAGTGGTTCCGGGATTTGTAGAAGTCACATCGTCACCATTAGAGATTTCTGACATTTTATTCAAACACACGATTGGCATTGTTATTGACAAGCTTCAAAGGGAAAACAAACTCAAGGATGCAGCTTATAGGGTAAGACGTTGAAATTGTATGTTTGATTAATGTTAAAAAAATCCATTTATGTACAAGGTAATTGAACTTTTACTATTTCATGTTACAAGCAAAACTCAAATCTTCTTAACCGTGAAGATCAACCAAATATAAATGGTTGTGAGTTCATCCATATTGATAGTTAGACAAAAGATGATATCTATAAGCCTATGCTTTTTAATCGGGTAGATGGAAAGAGTCATAGCTAAGTACTAGTTTATGATGTTGTTGTGAAAAAACTAACATATGAAGATAAAGAAGCAAAATGAGAGATAGTTAGCATTTATCAAAAACCACAGTCATTGATTAACTATCTTATAGACTTATGTTCAAATGAAGGAGATTGGGTTCTAGATTTATTTTCAAGCTCAGGTAAGTTTTATTATATAGAATTGAATTGCAATATCTTCTTTCTTAATTTATATGTCATTATACTAATTTACTTTATTATTCCTTTTGTGCTTGGTAATTAGGTACAACACTAGCATGTTGCCTACAAAAAGGAAGAAATTGCATTGTCATTGAAAAAGATCCAGTATAGTGAAAATTTATTCAGCAAAAAATTAATTCTCTTCAATTTCTTCCAGATGCAATGCAAGAAATTGGGTTGAGGAAAGGGGATTTTAACGAATCACGTGTGGCAAAAAAGGCAAAGGAACTTCAAACACCATTAGATGGAATGATTGGAAAGGCATACATTGGGAAATTCACAGACATCAAAGACCCATCAAAAGAGGAAAATGAGCAAAATGAAGCAAAAATATTGTGGAAGAAGACAATGATGAAACTCTAGGGATGAAGATTTTGGATTACGTGATATTGTTGATTAAAGTCAAGTTATGCTTGGAAATCAAGCTCATTTTTTGTAACTATTAATTAGTTATACTTGTAATGTTTTGACTTTGACATTTT